>BQNB010018721.1:0-67876 GCA_026074375.1 Tanacetum coccineum | reverse complement strand
AAGTAAGATTATTTATCTTTAATCATTCAATATATCTATGTGTTGTTTGATTGATCTATGTTCTTGCTTCCTTTATAACATGTTAGGCTAAACCATCTTTTGTATTTACTTATGATTACATAAAAGTTGGATTGTAGATCCTTTTACTGTTGTTTCTTGTGATGAATGTGCGCGTTAGGCTTTAAAAACTAGCCATAAGATATTAAATTGGCATAGACGTCTAGGGAAACGCGAGAAGTGTAGAAAGGATACCATCTGGTAACAGTCTTCATACTACCTTACCACCAATATGGTTTATCCCTCTTAAGATATTTCACTTGCATTTAATATACTCTTAGGGGGCCTTGTAATAGTCTTCATACTACCTTACTTGTGCGTTGCCTTAACAGAATATTAAATAGACGGCGGGTTCGTGTAATTCGTTCATGACTTAGGAAATACTTACACAGATCATCACGAGTGTGACAAGGCAACAAGATCAGGAGAAGCAATTTAATGAGTAATTTATGATTAAGTAAATACACTATCTTATCATAACGTTATCACGAGTAGTATAGATTATATTTAGTTTAATTAATTAGTTAATCAACCAACCTCTCAACCAATCCCGTAGATCTTGGCTAAGCCTTGTTCGAGCCTTCTCAACCTATTCCCCTAGAGAACGATAACAACCCCCGAATCTTGCCTATACTATACTACAACTATTAGGTACACTGCCTAGGGAGTTGTAAAACTTCATGTAGAAGTCTTTACGACAACCGTACACATCAAATATATTAGAGAGGGAACTGGGTGTATTTGGTTTGTGTAAATGTAAAGTGTGTGCGATTTGTGTTTCAAAGTGAGGGATAACCGGCCAAGTTTTAAAGTTTGGCAAGAATGCTCCTTTAAGTTTGTTACAACTTCTATTTTCCTTTTAAACTTAACAATAAGTCTAAACCTTTTATAGAATTAGCACATTAAGTCCCTTAACTTGCTATCTTAGATTCTAAGTCATAGATTTTGCCATTTAGACCCTAAAAGATAAAACAAATAACATCTTTAAGACCTTTTTAGTTAAAATAATATTAACTCCCCTTTAATTGATGATACGTTATTGTTTAAAAACTTTTCCTTTTATACCGAGATGACTTTTGAAAGAATTTGAAAAATTTTCCCCCTCAAATAATGTTTCGTTTTCTATTTAAAGAGTTGTAATCATTGTTTGAGTGACAGAAAATTCTTTTAAAATCTTTTCAGATAAAAAACTAATATGATTAATTATATATGAAATGCAACACCAATAAAAACAAGATTTCTCTTGTTTGATATAAATACATGCACTGACACGTACACATATTTGATTAGATAGCACGGGTTGTGTAGCAAAGTATACACAAGCCTTTGTATGAATATTAAGTAATTCATACCTGAGAAAGTAAATTCTCGTTGTGAGGTCAAGTTTTCTTTTTGGCGAAATACTTGCCTTTAAATTAAAGACCGAGTTGCTATCTGAAATAATAGCAAGCCAATGACATGTTTTGAAAACATTTGGAACTTCTGCTCGAACTTTATTTACAACTGCGTGTTATTATTGAATAACATTTCTAAAGCCGTAAATATTATCTATTTCAAAAGACAAGTCATGAAGAACATATTTTTGGATTTTCTGATTTTTTTAATTTTCTATTTTATTTTTATAAAATTTATATAAAACGAAAAATATATTGAGTTTTTATATTTTCTTATATACATATGATAAAGAGGATATGTGAAGAGTTACCACCATTACTCTTCCTCTTCTTCTGCCAGATGTTTCAGAGTCTCAGGATACATGCTTTTCATTCCAAGTTTGTTGATAATAAATGCAAGTCTTTTTCGTCCCAAAGCTTTGGTGAAATTGTCTGCCAGCTGATAATCTGTTCTGACAAAGTACAGCTCAACCACCTCATTTTCCACTTGCTCCTTGATGAAGTAATATCTGATGTCAATATGCTTGGATCGGACGTGTTGGAAGTTCTTGCAGCATAAAGCAATGGCACTTTTATTATCATAATACAGTGGTATTTTGTTGAATACAAGGCCATAGTCTGTCACTTATGATCGCATCCAAAGTATTTGAGCACAACATCTGGATAGGGCGATGTATTCAGCTTTTGTACTGGATATGGCCATGCTTTTCTATTTCTTTGACAACCAACTTACTAATCTGTCACCCAATAGCTGCATACTTCCAGATGTACTTCTTCTGGTATTGATGTGCGGTTGTCATAGGACTTCTACACGAAAAGTTTTACAACTCCCTAGGTAGTGCACCTAATTGTTGTAGTGTAGTATAGGCAAGACTCGGGGTTGTTTATTGTTCATTCGGGGAATAGGTTGGGAAGGCTTGATCACGGTCTAACAGAATTCTAAAGGTTGAAGGAAGATTATTTTTGTATTTTTGTATTTTATGGAAATCAAGTAAATCATATAATTGAGAGGTGGGTTGGTTTTAGCTAATTAAACTAATAATAATCTAAACTAATGGTGATAACAATAAGATAAAAGATTGTGTCTATTTAATCATGTATTACTCCCTAGATTGCTTCTCCTAGTGTTGTTGCCTTGTCACCCTTGTGATGATCTGTGTAACTATTTCCTAAAGCATGAACGAATTACACGAACCCGCCGTCTACTTAGTATGCCGCTAGAGCAACGCACATGCAAGGTAGTATGAAGACTATTACACGGCCCCTAGGAGTTTACTAAGTGCATGTAAAATACATTAAAAGTGGATCAACCATATTAGGGGGCAAGGTAGTATGAAGACTGTTACCCGATGGTATCCTTTCTACACAATCACGTTTCCCTAGACATATCAACAGCGATTATAGACAGAAAGCTGGTTTTCTAAGACCTAACGTGCACATCCATCACAAGAAGCAACATCACTAAGATCTACATTCTAGGTTTCATACAATCATAAATAAACACAATAATAGGTTTAGCCAAGCATGTTAAAGATAAAGCAAGAACAATAGATCAAACAACACATAGACATATTGAATGATTAAGTAAACCTTACTTGATTAAAACATGAATTGGAAGAGGTACAATAGGGTTTTTAGGCCCTAAAATCGTCTCCTACAGCTGCTAAACGAACTAGGGTTTGTACCCTCTTTTTATTCTAAAGTTACACACTGAAAACCCTAAATTCGGGTTTGTATATATAAGAAAATCGACGCGACGGCGTCGCGTTTTAGTCGTGACGCCGTCGTAAAATGAATCTTCTAGATCTGCGTTTGAGTCGGTGCGAGCTGACGCCGTCTTGAAATGTGTGACGCCGTCACTTGATGAGTTGCGACGGCGTCTAGTATAGCATATGACGCCGTCTCCAGGCTCTGTGAGCACAAATCTTCAAGAGTCTTGGTGTTGGTCCGTAGTCTTGTCCGTCTTTACAATGAGGCCCAAGTCAGTTAATTCATCCAAATGGTCTTCAAATGAGAAATACTGAAAAAGGAACGATTAAGTACTTATTCTCTTGGGGCATAAAAAAACATAATTTTGGGGGTTAAAGGACCGAAATGTGTATAAATGATAACCTCATCAAATACCCCTACACTGGATCTGGCTTGTCCTCAAGCAAAAGGACTTTTTTCTAGACAATGACAATATGAGGGGTCATTTTACCTACTCTTTAAATATATTCTACAACACAACTTTCTAGACCTCATAATTAAAAGCACGGAAAGTATATACTAGACCTTCAACATTATGTGTTTGAGATTCCTCTCTTTCACTCGGTGTATAATAAATTATACATTATGGGGGAAACGGGTAAATCACACTCATTACCTGTCATAGCATATAAATTACCATAGGCTTGGTAAAGGATCAAACCTCCACCGCTATGTGCAAGTATTATTCATTACTATCTAAGAGGTCTTTTAAAGGGTTGTGGGGTGTAGGTGTAAGATAACATACAATGGAAACGGAAACAGATGGGATACATTTGGGTGGCTTTGGGTGAATTTGGAGTGGAAGGGTTAGCTAATTATTTACACGAATACACTTTGGTTTGGTTGCTAAGCCAAGACTCGGACGAAGATATACAAACTCTACACAACTCTACATCAAACTCTTTCTTTTTCTTTTCTCATTTTTTTAATAAGTAACATAATACAACATGGGGGTTTATAACACGTACCCCTACACTTGAGCTTTTACATGCTCGAAATATACAATCTAACTAATGACCCGTATTGAGAATAACATGGAGATCATTTGACAAACATATGGGGGTATTGACTTAACTTTTCTTCCCTATTCTTCTGCGAAATAAATACTACCATGAATCCCAATCGTCCCAAAACTGTATTTACAAGGATAAAGACTTAGCAACCGTGTACTCAATAATTAACTTGGGTTAAAACAATAATGTACTAAAGGTGAGTACATATAACTAAGGCTTTTTGGGTGTAACGATTGGTGTAAGGGTGTTAATGCTCTTCATTAATAGTCAAAATTAACCAAAAAATTACAAGAACCATAAAAAAGGATAGGCTCAGAGGGTTGTACTAGGGTATCCTGCACTAAAGGTAAGTGCATAGCAAGGGTGTGGGATAGTTATATGATCGAGGTGACCATCATAATAGTTACAGGTTTAAAACATAGGTTATTCCTAATGCCTCTTATCAAGCAAATCCTAATACTTACTACGCGGTCTCGGAATGCATCACAAAAACAAGTTCTAGAATTTAATATGATATCGGTACACTCATATGAATTTTACTAACACCAGACATTCCAGAAAAGGAGACGAAGACCACATGTACACATCTGTAATGATGGAATAGACACATGTGACTGCTCACACCTTAACTCGAACCGGGTAAAGATAAAATCATCTTGGGTTACCGACGATAAGTACCCTAATTGCTAAAGATCTAAGGGCGAACCTCACATTTTTGGGGTGGAATTTTGAGGGTTATTGTGCTAGTCATATAAATTTCTATCCATGGGATGCTAGTAATACTCGGTTTTCGTTAGTATCTGTCGTAAAAAAATTTAAATTTTGGTAAAAATCTCCCTTTTATGCTATGTTTCGATATATTACCCATGTTTTTAAGGACAAAGCAAATGATAAATGAAGAAATAGTTTCTAAGGCTTATTTCCCCCTACACTTATTTTGAACATTGTCCCTAATGTTCTCTGGAAGTACCCGTTAAAACGAATAATGGGAAAAGAAAACAAGGAAAAGAAACTAGTACTCCCCTGGTTTGCTAAATAATAGAGAAGAAACATGCGATAACTGGTTAAATTGTCCTCCAAGAATCATCTAATGAAACTTCCTAAGAACTTCCAAGCTTCTCCTCATCAAATATAACCTGTAATCAAAGACAAAGACAACTATACCAAACATAAAATGTGCGATGTACCAATATACAATGTGAATTTAGGGTTCGACTTGATAGATAGGATGAAAGAATTGTTAAACTCATTAGGTTTTGTAGGTTTATACAAAAGAATACATATATTAAATGTTATGCAAGTTTTATTTTCAAAAATAATTAAAAACTTTGAGTTTTCTGGACCTGGGCGTTTGACGCCGTCAGGGTTGGTGTGACCCCATCACAGGTGTCGTGGTGACGGAGTCACTTGTTAATCGTGACGCCGTCTCTACATTCTGTGAAAACAAAATTTTTGTTTTTGATGAAAAATTTCCTGCACTTGATTCCATAGGTTAGTTCCTATATAAATGGCTGCATAAAACCTGAGATTTAACAATTCAATCATATGACTCGATACTGATGCGAATTAATCTAAACAATTAATTTAACATGTTTGAATTTGGCTCAAAAGCCGGATAAATTCCCCTACACTCATTGTTTGCAAAATACCTTTGATTGAAATTAAGACGAGGTTAAAGACAATACAAAGCATGATTACAAGATAATTTAAACATAATAAAACAAATGGAAAAGAATTAAAACACACATGACACTCCTAATTTGCGAGAAACATAAATTGGGTTGCCTCCCAAAAAGCGCTTTTCTTTATTTACGAGTCTTGTAGCTAGACTCGAAGTCACATTACTCCTTAAGCTTGATTATAATTATGTGGTTGGTTCTGAGTTTTTCAATTGTCTTCTTATCTCTTTTATAATTATGTCCGAGATTCATTCAAGCTTTGTAAGATCCTTTTCTCTTATCAAGGACATGCTTAAATCCTATTTTTCTAACCTTCAAGCTATCCACGAAGAACGCTTCAAACTTATCTTTTTCAAAAGGGGATATTCGATCTAATTATTTTGTCCTTTGGGGCATTCTAAACACAACCTCATCGTCTCTTTAGGCAAAACCTCATCGTCTCTTTGGGCAAACCTAATTGATCTTAAGGATTCGTCATGAGTGAGCTTAGATGTACGTGCAAAAGGTTGTCCCAAGACTACTTCACTTAACCTACTATTAATGATGCTCCCCAAATCTTCTAGAATCATAAAGTCCACAACATAAACGAAGCATCCAATAAATATATGCATGTTTTTTGCTCTTCTTATGAAGTTGCAAAACTTGTATTGTTGGTATGGGTTCCTACGTGCTTGAAAGGGTTTTTCTCTTATTTTGTTGTAATAAGCACGAGACATGATGTTGACAGGAGATTGTAGATCAATGTATGCATGGCCCATGTAGACAGTACCAATTACACAAGGGGTCTTTAAGCTCCATGGGTCGCCTCTCCTAATTTTGGGCTCTAGGGTTGAAAAGGGGGGTTGAGGTTCTCCTAATAGTTCTTTATGGCAAACTAATTCTTCTTTAGTAGGGAACCTATCTTTCAACAATCCTTCCTCAAAATTGTTTCTTTGTTGTGTTCTTAATTCAAGTTCCTTAATTCTCTCCTCAGGGCAGAAAATCTTGAAGTTGGAAGATTGGTGGGTCATTTCATTAACGGTTTTAAAAAGGAGAGAGTCAAGGATCTGTCTCATTGTTAATAGCTTGTTTATCCAGGCCGTGAATTTAACGTGAGTAGTGTTAAGGGATTCCAAAGAGACACATTCTATGGTTAATGATGGATTCGCGTTCCCCATGGTGAACGGAATAGTCAATGGAAATTACGAACAAACACACAAAGAAAATATAGACTATAAGAAAGCTAATATGCGGGAATTAAATTCTCACTTGAAAGGATTCAAGCAAGTAGAACTAAGCTAAACTATGATCAAAACATAACTATTCCCAAGGCTGCGGTGCCAAAAACTTGATGTGCGGTTGTCGTAGGACTTCTACACGAGAAGTTTTACAACTCCCTAGGCAGTGCACCTAATCGTTGTAGTGTAGTATAGGCAAGACTCGGGGTTGTTTATCGTTCACTCAGGGAATAGGTTGGGAAGGCTTGATCACGGTCTAACAGAATTCTAAAGGTTGAAGGAAGATTATTTTTGTATTTTATGGAAAGCAAGTAAATCATATAATTGAGAGGTGGGTTGGTTTTAGCTAATTAAACTAATAATAATCTAAACTAATGGTGATAACAATAAGATAAAAGATTGTGTCTATTTAATCATGTATTACTCCCTAGATTGCTTCTCCTAGTGTTGTTGCCTTGTCACCCTTGTGATGATCTGTGTAACTATTTCCTAAAGCATGAACGAATTACACGAACCCGCCGTCTACTTAGTATGCCGCTAGAGCAACGCACATGCAAGGTAGTATGAAGACTATTACACGGCCCCTAGGAGTTTACTAAGTGCATGTAAAATACATTAAAAGTGGATCAACCATATTAGGGGGCAAGGTAGTATGAAGACTGTTACCCGATGGTATCCTTTTTACACAATCACGTTTCCCTAGACATATCAACAACGATTATAGACAGAAAGCTGGTTTTCTAAGACCTAACGTGCACATCCATCACAAGAAGCAACATCACTAAGATCTACATTCTAGGTTTCATACAATCATAAATAAACACAATAATAGGTTTAGCCAAGCATGTTAAAGATAAAGCAAGAATAATAGATCAAATAACACATAGACATATTGAATGATTAAGTAAACCTTACTTGATTAAAACATGAATTGAAAGAGGTACAATAGGGTTTTTAGGCCCTAAAATCATCTCCTACAGCTGCTAAATAAACTAGGGTTCGTACCCTCTTTTTATTCTAAAGTTACACACTAGAAACCCTAAATTCGGGTTTGTATATATAAGGAAATCGACACGACGGCGTCGCGTTTTAGTCGTGATGCCATCATAAAATGAATCTTCTATATCTGCATTTGAGTCGGTGCAAGATGACGCCGTCTTGAAATGTGTGACGCCGTTACTTGATGAGTTGTGACGGCGTCTAGTATAACATATGACTCCGTCTTCAGGCTCTGTGAGCACAAATCTTTAAGAGTCTTGGTGTTGATCCGTAGTCTTGTCTGTTTCTTCTCCAAATGAGCCCAAGTCACGTGTAATTCATCCAAATGTCTTCCAAATGAGAAATACCTTAAAAGGGACGATTAAGTACCTATTTTGGGCATAAACACATGATTTTGGGGGTTAAATAACCCCAAAAAAGTGTATAAAATGACATCTCATCAGGTATCTTGGCAACCAACATGGTCATTATCTGCAAAAGATGTTAGGGCAATCTAGGAATCCTTCTAATACCATAGACCCATATTAATGGTTCCTCTTAGGTATCGAAAGATTCGCTTAACCACATGTAAGTGCTTTTCAGTAGGCTTTGCCTGATACTAGGCACACATTCACATAGCAAATACAAGGTCTGGCAATCCAGGAATCCTTCTAATACCACAGACCTATATTAATGGTTCCTCTTAGGTATCGAAAGATTCGCTTAACCACATGTAAGTGCTTTTCAGTAGGCTTTGCCTGATACCGGGCACACATTCACATAGCAAATACAAGGTCTGGTCTACTAGATGTGAGATACATTAGGGTGCCAATCATTCCACGATAACGTGTAGGATCAACGGCTTTCCTTTGTGGATCTTCATCCAGTTTGGATTTATCCACTATTGGAGTATCCACTGGTTCACAGGTTTTTATACCATATTTTTTAAGTGATTCAAGAGCATATTTGGATTGGTTAAAAAGATGCCTCTAGGACTTTGGGAAATTTGAAGTCTAAGAAAAAATGATAGTTTGCCCATCATCGACATCTTGAATTTTGAACACATAACTTTAGAAAATATTTTATAAAGGTCAGGTTTAGTAGAGGCAAATATAATATCATCAACATAAATATGTACCAATAATATGTCTTTGCCTTCCCTCCTAATGAACAATGTCAGATCAACGGTGCCTTTGGAGAACTTTTAGGAGAGTAAAAACAATGAGAGCAAATCATACCAAGCACGTGCAGCTTATTTCAACCTGTAAAGGGCTTTCTTTAGCTTGTATACATGGTTGGGATTCTCTGGATTTACAAACCTGTCCAGTTGATTGATGTAGACCTCCTCACGTAGTATGTTGTTCAAGAACATGGTCTTCACATCCATTTGATAGACGATCATGTTCATGTGAGTGGCAAATGCAATAAAGAGATGGATGGCCTCAAGTTATGTAACTGGAGCGAAAGATTCTTCAGTCTATACCTTCTTCCTAACGATATCCGCTCGCTACCATCCGAGCCTTGTTTTTTAATACACCTCCTAACTCGTCTAATTTAACCTTGTATATCCACTTCAAGGTGATAATCATAACACGATCTGGACGAGGTACAAGCTCCCAAACTTCAAGACATTCAAAATCATTGAGTTCTTCTTTCATGTCTTCAATCCAGCAAGATTCTGTCAATGCTTCTTTATAACTCTTTGGTTCAATAAAAGAAAGGAAAGCATCAAAATAACAGAACAGGGCTTCAGTTTGTAGTTGATGTCGAGTGGAGATCAGTCTAGAAGGATCACCAATGGCATTATTAATTGGGTGATCTTTGGTCCATTTACTAATGTGTTTAGCTGGTTGATTTAGTGAGTGCACATTATTTGGAATAACAACCTGAGAAGAGGATTCTTTAGAACTTGGTTCTGGAATTAGAATACCAACATAGGGATGATTATCCATGTGTGCAATTTCAATATCATGATTTGCTTCTCTAGCACCAAGAGGAATAACATGGGATGGTGCATCTTGATTAACGGAAGTTGAGGAAGGTGAACCGGTTGAAACAGCAAGAACTGGATCAGCAACTTCAGGAATTGGATGATCAACACATGGTGGAGGATGAAAGTATTCATCAAACAACAATTGAAGCAGTATATCCCAGTCATTTCTTTTTGGTAGGACAAAAGGTGTTGTAGAAGGAGGTTGTGGCACGAGTCCTGAACTGAGTGTTCCATAAGTCATTTCATGAACTGCGGGTCCTAAAACGGCTAAAAATGTTCTAGAAAACACCTCTCCCAGAAAAGACAAAAAAAGGAGCATCTGAGGCTGGGCGGCCCCTTAATTATAAGGGAGTTAGTTACATAAATGGTCCTTGTGGTCGTCCAGATTTAACGAAAATGGTCCCTCAAACTTTTTTGTAACGAAAATGGTCCCCATGGTTGTGAAACATAACAGGTTTGGTCCTTGTGGTAAGAGGATTCTTAACGGTTTTGGTCCTCATGACCCATAACGGATTTGGTCCCTAAAGGGACCAAACCCATTATGTTTCACAACCATAGGAACCATTTTTGTTACAAAAAAGTTTGAGGGACCATTTTTGTTAAATTCAGACAAGCATAGGGACCATTTATGCAATTCACTCATTATAAGGGCGATCCCCTTAATTGTTAAGGGGACCGGCACCCTATTTAAAGGGACCGTCCAGACAAATTGTCAGACCAGTTTGCTTATAAATATTGGACTATTGCCCACTGATTTTCTTACCTTTTACACACACTTTCTTTCTGTTCTCAATCAGTGTATACTCTCCTTTCATTCCTTTGATCATTAAATCATAAAGCTTTGTTTCCAAGTGATCCAAGCTTATATCCTCAAGTGCAAGAGAAGAATACTTCTTATCATCAAGTTAAGAAGTGTTATAGTATAGTTGGTATAGTTGGTATAGTTGTGTTATATCTTGTAAATCATTTGTATATATTGTGAAGGTGTGTATCGTTGTTGTGTACCATAAGTATATTTGGTGTGATCATTGTTAGTATAGTTAGATCGGGGTAATCTTAGCAAGTAGTGTTAGATTGGTGTAATCGTAGTAGTGTCTTGGTGAAATGAAGTTGTGAAGCGAAGATAAGTTGTAAAGTGTAAAGAAGTTGTGAAGTGAATCCATGTAGTGATTTGTTGTGAAGTAGTATGGTTAGTTATGATAGATTGGTTCTATCTAGCATTAGAACTCGACATTTCACTTAGTGTCAAAAATTGGTGTAAGCTAAGTTGTGTACGGTTTTCTCTGCCTACAGGGAGTTTGTTGACATAGTGAAGAAAACTCTCGAGTTTGGTGATCGGGAGTGGAGTAGGGCGAAGAGGTGCTTCATAATTTTTGTATCTTCTATATTTTTATGATTAGGTCTAGGAAATCCATAACTATAATGATTCCCGTAGTCAAAGGAATTCAAGATTTTCAATAGGATTGAGTCACAATTTTTTTGGTTCGAAAATTTGTAAAAAAGATGTATACATTTCATTTCAAACATTTTTTTTCAAAACAAATTTTCATACATTGTTGATTCATGCCAAAAACACGTTAAAATGATTATACATTGTCTATCGAAACATACATATCTAAATGCTTATTTTTCGAATCAATGAATAAAGTTTTATAAAAATAAAGGGGCGTTTGGTTTGTTTCTGTGGATCGGTTTTTAGAGTCGAAATGACCATCACTATATTTTTGTCACTTGTATAAACACTTAACTAACTTGTATAAGTCATCAAGATATATAATTCATATATATATTGATACATTTTATAAAAAGTATAAAATAAAAGGGCGTTTGGTTTAACGTTTTAAAACATAGTGTTGAGTCAAAACAAACACCATTTAAGTCTCATCAAGTCAAAAATTATGAACTAATATTTGTCAACAAAATATACAACTTAACGTATATCTTTTGACAATTTTAGTCAAGTCTTGTATTGATTGGGGAGTGTTTGGGTCAATTCCTAGATGTTGAAATATATAACTAATATATATATTCTTCGACACCCTAGATTAAGTGAAAAATAAATTAAGGAACATATGGATTACTTCTTAGGTTTTTATTTTTAGAGTTAAAGTAATCCTTGTCCCACATTTGTCGTTTTTCAAAACTTTATTTTTTTTATTCTTTTAATAATTTATTTCGTTGTTATCTTGTTTAGGTGATAAACATGCCTCGAGCAACAGTTGGTGATACCTCTCTTACCAGTTCTTACATTCCTAAAGTATCCCAAACACCCAATATTTCTCTTACTATCGCACACTTCTACAAACCTATCAAAAATCGATGCATTCATGAGGGTAGAGTTATTGATCAACTTTACTACACATCTGATCACATTGATCGTTGTTTTTCTAACATACGTCTCAATTGTCTCTACAAAATTAATGAGCCAATTGTCCCTCATTTTATTTTAGACTTTTATAGTCAAGTCACTCTTCAAAAAGATGACTCTGGCGTCATTCTTATCTCTTTCATGATTCAAAACGAATTCATCACTCTCTCCCTCTAACAATTCGGTCAAACCCTCAGAATCCCATTTAATGGCCAAGCCGTATTCACAAACGAATGGGATCTTAGTTCTCTTGCATAATCCCAAGAAACTGAAGGACCATATCATACCAACCTTCCTACTCCTGAAGAAATTCATCAATTTCTTCAATTTAAACGTGTTGACCCTCACCGCACCATCAAACACAAAAACGTCATTCTTTCACTAAATCAAGTTTTAACCAAATAACTTAGACAAGACTTGAAAAGATGGAACGAACTCATTTATGAGAATGTGTTCGGATTAGGAGGACAGCGGGACCATATCCTGGCTTGCCTTGCTCATATATTATATTGTATTCTATCCGAGCAACAATATAATCTTGCCTATTTCTTTGTCAAAAGAATTGAAAGTGCACGAGTAACTCCTAAAGCCCATCTTCCTTATGGTATGTTCTTGACACGTCTCTTTCGACATATGGAACACTACCCTCACATTGACAATGGCCTTTACAATGCCGTTGATCGTGTCATGCGTCCACTCGCTTTAAAACAAACCTAGAAACCCCGAAGTGATTGTGGAAAAGCCCGTCACTCTGTCTCATCAACTTCTGCCCATCATAACCATGGATCTCATCTCACCAAGATGATGATGATGAGGATGATGGTGCTTCTCGTGCTAGTACCCCATCTCCTACCACTTACATAAACTCTCTCGGACCTCTCGATTACCAACAATATGACGTTCCCACTTCTTCTAAATAAAATGATGATCTTCTCTTCGAACGTCAAACCGACTTGCTCAATCAAACACAACAAATGCATAAGGAACTTAAAGGTGGATTCAAATTGTTTGGCAAGGCATTACGAGGAGTCTTCGGGAAGAAAAAGAAATGAAGAAGTTGAAGGATGATTAGCTTAGTAGAATAATCTATTTAGGACTTTATGTGAACTTATGTGTATGTTTAATTAATTGTGTGAAGACAACCCGACTTGGTCGGAAGAACTTTGACTTGTTCAACTTGCTTAGGACCTTTAATATTTATGAATTATTAGTATGCTCTTATAATTATGCATCCTTGTTTTATAAATTTTTGATTATTGCAAACATACATCATATACTTGATTTCATGCATATATATGTTCACATGGGACTTGCTGAAAATTGACCACCAAAACACAACCTTTCGTATAAATTTTTACAAAAATCAAATTTTTGGTCGTCGAAAAAACACCAGATGGGCGACCCCCTTAATTTATAAGGGCAGTCCCTTTAAATAAGGGGGTCGACCATTAATTAAGGGGATTGGCCATCTAATTCATGGATTTTACTGTTTCTTTCTCTTTTTTGACTCTCTTTTATCTAGCCTCAACTATCTTTACCCACAAAACTTGAACATATTTTGGAAATTCTTAAACAAATTCAAATCCATTCCATTTTTAAACCTTTATCATCCAATAAATTCCCTCTAAATGATCACCACCATATCATCACTATCTTCATTTTCTATCAACCACCATGGCATCCATTTCTAAAGCCTCAAAAAACAAAAATTAACATCATTCCACCAAAATGATTATTTGTGGATTTAACTCATGATGACACTAAAACCCCATCACCCGAACATCAACTCTCATCCCCTAGTGCTACTAATGCACCTTCAAAAACACCCTCAACCAAAGGTACTTCCTCATCCTCAATTGACTCACCCCAAAATCACCACTTCACCACATAATCACCATCAACCAATGTATAACACCCTATGTTTTCAAGTCATTGACGACGTCAACAAATCCGCAATATACTTTTTGTAATGTACGTGTTCACTTTAAATCATAAGCGATAGGTTAAATTGCGTACGCCAAAAATTAACGTTCATGTAAAACGGGCATCAAAACAATTAAAATGTTTATATCAAGCAAGGGTTATGATAAATATTTTGAGATAAATAAATTAACCATGTTCAATCTATTTTTATCGGATACTAAAGTGTATAGCTTTCGAGATAAATGCGTTTAGGCCCATCTCGGAACCACAAAAACTTTTTCTAACGCTTCAACAAATACCCACATTTATACCCAATACATAAAATTTTACTCAAATATAACATTTATAGCTCTAGTATTCCGAAATTTCTTGCAATAGTATACAAAGTTATACAAGAAAACACTTCCGCTTTTGGTCAAATGCTCAACAAACACATTAAAACCACACATACCAATGTCCTAATTGACCAAAGACCCATCCCTAAGACCAATAACCCATCCCCAAAGCCCGAATGACCATCCCTAAGAACCTTGAACATGTTGCCCATTTGACTTTTGCCTACACCATGATATGCAGTAACTTATAAAATATAGCTCACACACATTGCCTAAACACTTACCAAAAATAACAAAATCCTTCCTTTGGCACCATATACTCACGGCTCAATCCATGCCCAAACCAAAACCATATAATGTTTTCTACAACCCATTACACACCTATACACATCAATCTTACAGATATCTAAAGGTGATCCGCAACCATTGGCTAAGGCTTTTATTCCATGTATTACTCAAGAAAAAAACGAGCTAGGGTTTTGTTAAGTAAACAAGGTTTTTATTTGTGCAAGCTTTGGTTATTTTTGTTGCTAAACTAAGGTTTAGCACTTGCTATTATCATCACATACCTCATAAGGTTTACTATTAACCCTGCTATGTTCTTATAATTTTCATATTTTATGCATATGAATATTCTATTTAGCTTAAAATCGACCATTTAGGATTAATAACATGTAAAAAGAAGTTTTTTATTGTAGTCATCATAATGTACACTTTATATACTTAAGAGTTTAAAGACATCCATTTGTTAAAATGGCCACTACAAGTGAATTACACTCTTGGTTAAACATGAAAATGATATGTGATAATTAGGGATTTATAGTTTCATAATATTTTTCAGATAAAGAAATACATAAACATGTAATATTAATTATGATACACATATTAATGTTACTTGAACACTAAAATAAAGTTACTTGGATAGGAAATACACTTGTAACACACTTGTTGTTAAATATGATTATGGACAAAACTAAGTGATTTAATGATTTTTTAAAACAGTGAAGGTTTAATATGTAAGATAAAAGTCTTGTAATATTTGGACGCAAGGAACAATAAAAGTACTATGGACATAAAATACATGTAATGATATATGATAAAAATAAAATATTAGATTAGTGTAGAAAGTCATAAATGAAAACAAGAAACAAACTAAATTTGGACTTAACAAACTATCAAAACATTCAGATTCTGTCCCAATGAATTCGAAATTTAACATATCCATTTTATATTTTATAAATAATACATTTCAAGACGATTCCGAAAATGTAAAGAAACTTCAAACGGATAATAACGAAACGTTACGTAAAAACAAGTATATTACGTTAATCAAAACGGAGTAGAAAATGAATTATATAAAAAAAAATTTTATAAAAATATAAACAGCAAAGTGTTGATATTGTTTAACAAATTATACATATTTTTAGGATTCCAAAATGATTAAGAATCGTCATTTTCATTAATAACAACAGTTATGAATTGCGCAAGTTTACGACAATTAAAACGTTTATAAACTATTTTATAAAAGTACTGTCATGAGACAAAAATTTATATTTTTGTAAACTCTCATAAATATATAGTAACTTTCAATTACGAGAAACGATCCTCGAAAGAATCACTAAAACGGACTATACGAATAAAATACGACTTTACGGTTTACGACAAACAAGTATAAGAATACATAGAAAGCATGTCTGAATGTGAACATACAAGTTACTGTTCATCAGGGACAAAATTTATGAAAATGTCAAATATCGATAACCCATCTTAAAACGAAAAAGATGATCATAAGAAACGCAAGAAACAGATTCAAAACGTGAAAGATTATGAACGATTTACTAAAAGTACGTTTATAACATTTTAAATTTATAAACATGTTTTCACTTAAACATTTAGACTGTGATTAGCTATATAGACATAGCCATGATCAGAAGTACTTAACGTAGATTATACTTATACGAACCTATAATTAATTAGGTTGCATTTGATTCAATTTCGCGTGACGCGTTATGTGTGAATATTTGGCATTTCTCACTCAAGTGTGAGTTCATATCCTCACTATTACATTCTTTTGTTTATAAAGTTTTTTGGGATGAAAAACATCAATGTTTTACAACTGGACCACAAGTGGTTAATTTTTCACATATGATTGGCAAAGTTGCCTAAGTAGCGATAACCCAATCTGAGCCCATTATCATGAACTGTTAATTACGAGCGTGAATGTTATAAATAGATCTATTGGGTTTGACAACCCCATTCAGGTGATTAGCTATCACTAGGGAAACAAACATATACCATGTCAAATATAGGATGTTGCGAGTTAGAACATCACCACGGGTAATGTAGGCCATTATTTTGGCATCCATACACGTCAAGCTTCAGTGTCATGAGCTTAGAGCAACGTAATTACATTTATATGATGTCTGCATCTGTTGCATTATCATACACTTGGGAGATCTTGTGGTCCTACAATATATGATTTATCAAACCTATGAATTCACCAACATTATTGTTGATGTTTTAAAGCAATGTTTTTCAGGGGATCAATAAGCACAAGGTGCGATGGATACATTGATGGTTTTGAATTGGATGTCATGCATTAAAGATTTTGTCGCATTTCATTTTGTTATCTGTTATGGGCTGAAAATCTTTGTATTTTGATCAAGTGAACAAGTTAAGCTTTAGGCTTATGTAACAATCACTTTGTTAAATCCAATGTATCGTTTTCAAACGAATTTTTGGTTGTTCTATATATATCTTGTGTTATTGATCTGAGAAGTAACACGCCCCGGACCCTTATTCCACTGCGACCCAATTTGGGGGTGTTACACAATGGTTAATTAAACTCACCAACATCTCCTCCTCTAAGAGTTCCTTTACTACCTCCAACTCAAGAAAATACATCAATGGACATCACTCTCACCCTTTCAGCAATTACCTTATTTGATGTCTAGTTTAATACTCCATCACCGTCTCCACCTATCTTTGGTCATCCCATACCTTGGAACCTTCTTGAGACACATGGAGACTCATGTTTGTGTTGCATTCACAACCGTACTCTTATCTTTAGATTGAGAGATGAACTCCAATACATGTTTTCTTACATAGAACACATGCTCTCACAACCTCCACCACCCAATTCACCACCACCACCATCACTTTCACCAAACTAAACATACACCATGTTTAGTCATTTTCAAATAATTGTCAACCAAACTTTTTGCAAGCACGTTATATGGAATTCTAGAAATGATAAGATCTTTGTAGTTTAATTTTAAGTATGTTGTATTAATATGCTTCAAGCATATTACTTCTATTTAATGTATGCATGCTTGTTTTTTATACACACATATTATGTTTAATGAATGGACTTTAGTTTTATGTTTTAATTATGCACTTAACCCTTTAGTTGATATATATATTTGTGAATTATTAGTTTACACAAATTTCTTGACAATTGTCAAACATTATCAACATATTTTTATATTTTTCCTCTCTTTGCTCTATATGTTAGAAATATTGGTGTGGTTCTTCTAACTTTTTTTTGTAGCAAAGTTACCATAGCTCGATTTCTTGGTACCCTCGAACAAGGGGGAGTACACATCAAGGGAGAGCATTTATTCCGCCGGCTTTACTAACATTCATCGACGACGCCTTTTTGATTCTACAAAAAAGGGGGAGAAATAGAAATAAAATTCTCTAAATACTTGTTTAAAATGAAAATTTCATTTAATGACTTTAGATTGTCTTGGTGAAATGAAGTTGTGAAGTGAAGATAAGTTGTGAAGTGTAGAGAAGTTGTGAAGTGAAGCCAAGTAGTGATTTGTTGTGAAGTAGTGTGGTTAGTTGTGATAGATTGGTTCTATCTAGGATTAGAACTCGACATTTCGCTTAGTGTTAAAAATTGGTGTAAGCTAAGTTGTGTAAGGTTTTCTTCGCCTAAAGGGAGCTTGTTAACATAGTGAAGAAAAATCTCGAGTTTGTTGCTCGGGGAGTGGAGTAGGGCGAAGAGGTGCTTTGTTACCGAACCACTATAAATTCGTGTGTTGTGGTTTGATCTTTCTAACTCTTATCTCTTGTCTTTCATATTTACCTGTCATTCATTTACTTACTTGTATTGTTCATATTGAGTACATTGTGAATTCATATAAAGTCGAATCTAAGTTTTTATAAACAAACATAACTTTTAATTAAAAAGTGGTAAACTATTTAACCCCTTTCTAGTTTTCCACAAAGACTGTTGTCAAACTCTTTAAAGAAATCTTTTAACTTGTTTAACCATGGAATTATTTCAGTTAGAAAAACCTTTTTGGTATGTTCAAAGCCCCATGACCCTTCAGTGATAGCATCAGGTGTGGTTCTTACTTTTACCACTTTGCCAAAACTAGCAAGATGAAATATAAGTTTTTTAAGACTTTTGTTTCCATAACTTACTTTTGGAAGTTTACTAGGAACCTCAATTTTAACAGGTGTATTTGTAGTACTAGGTTCTTTAGATTTCTTGTTAGAACTTTGTAACCAAAACATTTGCTCTGCAGATAGTTCTTGTTGTGGAACAAAACTTTTTCCAAAATCTTCAGATAATTTATTTAACTCAGAATAATTAATCGGACTAATATTAATTTTCTCTTTTTTCATAATTGGATCATTTTGTTTTTCAACCATTTTTAATCAACTCTTTTCAGCTAAAATCAAAGTATCTTCTTCATCAACCATAGGAATAACATCATGTATTTTAGATAGTACAGTACCATCATACTAGGTTGGCTTAATCCGCTGAGCTCTTTTCAAATTAAAGGGATTTTCATATCAAAGGGCTTGTTTATGTGTGTTATCATAAAAAACTTATGGCTTTGTTAACATATGCATGGCTTGCATAGATTGATACAACTTACAAACGATGTTTTCCAATTCTTTATTTTTGTTTTCTAAAAAAATATCTTTGTTAATAGATTTAGCTTCTTTTTGTTTGAATTCCATTTTAAAACCATTAAGGGTTGTTAATAAGGATTCCTTTTCCTTGACATGTTTAGAAAGCGTCTTTTTAAGTGTATCAATCTCTGTTTCAAATGCAACAAACTTTGTATTTTACATCCAAATCATGCCATCCATTTGTGAATCAATAAACTTTTCATGACTACTTAAATCAACATTAAATCTTTGCTCAAGAATTTTGACTTGTTCCTTATATCTTTCAATCTCAGCGGTTAAGGATTCATTAACAATCTTACTTTCATTATTAGCCTTCTCCTAATTAGTTGCATGATTAGACATTTGTTCAAACATGGATATTATCATGGAATTTTGTTATGCAAAAGTATTAGTATTTTAAACAATCACATGTTGCGTTTCTTCTAGATATTGAGAATACGGAATGCTATTACTATCACTTATCATCTCATTATCTAGATAATTGACAATAGGTAACTTTTCAGAATACTGCAACTCCTGCACACTTTGATTCATCATATCATTTTGAGAAGTGTCAGAGTATGGTACATCAGAAAGAACATCTGAATCACAACTTAAGAGACTGGCCATAAGAATCGCTTTGGCTAAAGAGATATCATCACAACTAGAATCATAAGCATCTAGATCATCAGTTTGGAAAGCTTCATTGTGTGTGATTATTTGAGAAACTTGACCATCTACAACTTCAAGATCTGCTAGAAATGCTAATTGCTCCTCATCTAATTCTTTACCCTCAGCCTACGCTTAAACAAGCAATACTTTCTCTTTAAACCATGTTGCATCCCTTCTTTTCTTTGGATGAGTACACTGTCTAGCCATATGCCCTTCACCTTGACAATTATAGCACTTGATAACCTTTGGTTGACCTGATGTATTTCCTCATAAACCTGAAGCATTCCCTTATGATCCTGAACCAACAACATTCTGACCTTGTCTTCCTTAAACTTGCTGAACGGTGACTCTACCATCTTAAATAGTGGCTTGATTCCTTGGATTGGAAGAAGATCTGAGTTGATTGTTTATTGAGGGATTGCGTGGTGTGAACACAGCTAACATGAATGCCATTGCTTTATTCATGCAAGCAATCAGGTTATCACCAGGAAGGAATGTTGGAACAACAAGACCTGAGTCTAGTTGAGGAAATTTAGATTGAGGTTGTTGTGGGATTATCGGAGGTGGATATTCATTTTGAGGAACAAAAGGTTGAGTGTGGTTAAGGTTAGTTGGATATGTAGTTAGTTATTGTGGTGGATGATGAGGTGCTCCATAAGGATTTGACTGTGGTGGAGGAGAGTACATATGTTGAGTAGGCGGTAAAAACTATTGTTGATACTGAGGAGTGGTGTACTGAGAGTGATAGTTATTGAGGTGAGACGGTGGTTGATGATAGGTGGCAACTAAGGTAAGTGGGTCTGGAAATCTTTCATGCATTAAGTGAGCTTCATTAGCATGTTCCTCATGTTGTTCAAGATAAGAATAAAGTTGATCATAATTCTACTTATGCAAATCTCTTGCTATCTTAACATCGGTCACAAATTTACCCCACTCTGGTGGAAGGCTATTCAGAAACTTATTATTCACTTGAACTGGTTGCATTGTCATTTGAATGATGTTCATGTCATTGATAATGTTAGTGCAAATATTACGATATTTAATCTATACGATCTTTTTATGTTTTGGTGATGACAAACATATGACTTGTAATACGTAACGTAAAGTGCTCAAGTTACTCGTAATCACAAATCATCAATGAATACATGCATCAACATCTCTCGACGTCTCAAGTATGCATCAAGACGGACATTGGTTTACACCCGACGTAAATCACATAAGGTATGTACAAACAAGCATTAAACTTATAGGATGATCAAAGAAATAAGTTTTTGTCTTAAACTTTACATTTTTATAAATGTAACAAAATAATTTTTTCAAAACTTAATTAAACAAATTATTTTAAACAAATTATTTTTGAATTATAAAGAAATATTTTATGTGGTAATTAATTCAAAATTCAAAATCTGATTCTTTTCCCCCCAAAACATGTCAACCTTTTACCAGACAAGTTTGTCACCACAAAAAGACAAAATAGGAGAGTCTGTTAGGGCGGTCCCTTAAATAATCCAGCGGCCCCCTTAATTGTTCGGCGGCCCCCTAATATATCTAGGACCACCGTTTCATGACAGGTTGTTTTTCAACTCCTATAAATAATGGGTCACCTCCAACTATTTTAATAACCATTTTGCACTATTTTCTTTCAGTTCTTTCTCTCTCTAGATCTCACTAAATCTCTCTAAATCTTTGATCATTTAACTTGGTTAATCTTGTTTAAATGTGATCAAATCTTCTATCCTTTCCTCTTTTCTTCAAGTGCAAGAGAAGAACTTCGGTCATCTTTAAGATCCGAAGTTTTGTAGTCTAGTTAGTTCATTTGTAACATTTGTTACATATAGATCGAGTCCATGTCTTCCAATCTTTAGTAGTGTGTAGATCCAAATGATGTATATATTTGGATGGGTTGATTGTGGGTTGGTTAGTATTTTAGGCCTTAAAATACATTGGTGAAGTGGTAGATTAGTTCTAGCTAAGATTAGGACTCGACATTTAGCTTAGTGTCAGAAAATAATGTAAGCGGCGCGGTTTATGTGTTTAGGCCATAAAACACAAGGTTTGTTATGTTGGGCCATAAAACATAAAGGGTTTGGTTGTACCCGAAGAAGGACTCGACATCTAGCTTAGTGTCGAAAAATAGTGTAAGCATGAGTATAAGGTTTTCTCCGCCGAAAGGGAGCTTGTTGATTAGTGAAGTAACTCTCGAGTTGGATACTCGAGGAGTGGAGTAGGGCGAAGAGGAGCTTCGTGATCGAACCAATATAAATCAGCGTGCCGGTTTGCATTTTCTTTTACCTTTCGCTTTACTTATTTCTTTACATTTACCGTTTTACTTTTATACTTGCATTGTGCTCATGATTGTGTGAATGGTTGTGTAGATCTTGTTAGTTAAGGTTGTGTAGCTCTTTGTGCTATATATTGTGAATGTGGTTATATTGTTAGAATATGCGTTAGCTATTGTAAACCTATTATCGCCACTTTTCATATTGCGTCAAACTTGATCGGGTAATTGATACAAAAGATCTAGTCCGAAAACCTCTTATGGTGGCGGTCCCATAACTCAGGCGGCCCCTTGATATACTTGGCGGCCCCCATATATATATGGGACCGCCGGTAGAAGAGTGATGTAATCTTTGATCTTAAAGTTTATAAATGGAAACGTATTCACCCCCTCTACGGTTTCCACAGTAAAAAACAGACGAAAACGTACTGTAAGAAACCGGACGAAAACGTAAAAAAAGGGCGAAAACATAAAAAAACGTGCGAAAATGTAAAAAAACCGGCGAAAACGTAAAAAAACAGACGAAAACGTAAAAAACCAGACGAAATCGTAAAAAACCAGACGAAATCGTAAAAAAACGGACGAAAACGTAAAAAAGCGTACGAAAACGTAAAAAAACGAGCGAAAACGTAAAAAAACAGACGAAAACGTACGAAAGCGTAAGAAACCGGACGAAAACGTAAAAAAACGGGTGAAAACGTAAAAAAACAGACGAAAGCGTAAAAAAACAGACGAAAACGTAAAAAACCAGACGAAATCGTAAAAAAACGGACGAAAACGTAAAAAACGTGCGAAAACGTAAAAAAACGTGCGAAAACGTAAAAAACGGGCGAAAACGTAAAAAAACAGACGAAAACGTAAAAAAACAGACGAAATCGTTAAAAACGGACGATAACGTAAAAAAGTAGAGGAAACGTTCGAAAACGTGAAAAAACGAGACAAAAAAGAAAAAGAATAATAAAGCATAGAAGAAAGAAAGAAAAAGAAATGGGACAAAAAAGTTTGGCCATTTGGGCAAAATTCGCCCTCTTATTTATCATTTTCGCCCATTTAGCCCATTCATATTTCTCTCTCCGCCCATAAGAGCCCATAACTTTTAAAAAGTGTCAAAAAACACCCATAAGTTGCTATTTGGGCAACTTTTGCCACCTCTAGTCACATGACTTTATAAAAGATCCATTGCTTAGCATAAAAAAGTAAGTTGTACTATTTTGTATTTCAAGTTAAGAGAGAAGTTGTATTGGATACCAAAAAAAGGTTGGTGATACTAGGGGAACTCATCACATCAACCATCTAGAAAAGAAATCCTATGGTTGTGATTAAAAGCATTTAATGAGTATGTTCACCTAGTTTTTTAAAATTTAAAATATCTCAATAAACCGTTATCGTTAAGCAAAAAAAAATATAACCATCACGCGAGCATTTAATTATCTATTCTATAGATATCCACGTTGATATACTTATCGACAAAAAAAAAAATTTACGTTTTTTTCACGTCTTTCATCTTTTTTCCCCACGTTTTTTTTCAGATTTTTCACGTTATTCCCACTTTTTTTTTACGTTTTCCACCTTTTTTTACGTTTTTCACGTTTTTCACGGAAAAATTTTTTTTTTCGTTTTTTTTCCTTTTTCACGGTTTTTTGCTCGTTTTTTCTTGTTGAAATTTGCTTAAAAATTCATATAGTGATCTAACACTAAAATCATATAATGATTTAACCAACTAAAATTAAAATCATATAGACATGAGCACTAATATCAATATATGATATACACTATCATTATATGAGAATTAACAACTAACATCATATATGGATTTAACAGTAAATCTAAATTCATATATGATTCCGCATGCAAGTTTCAAAACGAGAAAAAGTCGATAAAAATATAAAAAAACGAAATTTTTTTTGTCGAAATAATTGCAAAAGAGAAAACATGAAAAAAGAAGTGACAATTAAGTGAAAAAAAGTGAAAAAAAACGTGAAAAAAAGGTGAAAAAATTTGAAAAAAACGTGACAAAAACTTGATTTTTTTTTTGTCGAAAGTATATCAAAGTGGATATCTATAGAAAGATAATTAAATGCTCGTCGTGATGGTATATTTTTTTTCGCTTGACGATTAACGGTTTGAGAGATATTAAGATTTGAAAAAAAAGGTTGAAAATAATTTTGGGTTTAATCTTATCCATTAGATTAAGATGAAGATGAAGGGTGGAGATTGGTCCCCTAGTATCCACAAAAAACTTTGTATCCAAATGAACCTAAATCCAAGTTTAAATTGTGGTGTTTATGGGCGTCTATTTTCTCGGTGGAGGACATGTCACCGTGAACGTCTAAATGTGTATTAAATATCGGGTGATGATGATATTTAGAGAATGTGGTTGTAGCTATGGCTGCCAATGTTGTCTGACAGTGATATTGATTAATTGGCGGGCGTTTATTGATGCTTCTGTGGCGTTTGCCAATAGTTTTGAATTCGGGTTGAAATTCTAGGGCTCTAGCATAAATCGTTGTGTTACGGAAGTTTCGACCAGTGTTTATGTGGGTGAAAGTTAACGATCAGTTACTTTGTCTGATATTTAGAAGCGGATTGAGTACAAAAATGAAGGGCCGGAGCGCCTGCCTATTGTTATAATTGCAGCCATGTAACTATGGCAGGGCAAATTATTATATTTGCAGGCATGTATTGCATTTTATGGATGATTTGCTTATTTAGGAGTGTTTAGTGCGCATTTAATTATTTTGAAAATGCAATAAGTCGTTGGATCATTAAGGGTGAAAGCGACCCGTATCTTGGCGGGGCATCACGAAGTCGTGTTTGCAGCCATGGCGGGTCGGATACCCTTTTATCCGGTCCCACACTCGCAAATCATAGCCAAACCTGATTTTTATTATCGGTCACCAGAATGCGAATGTTATTTTGTAGCTATAATAAGCTGATGGATCACAGTACTGGCTTATTGGATTTGTGGTGACCTATACAGTATCTTATGTTCATGTTTATGAATTTGTTCTTCGTTTATTATAGGAGATGAAGACACTATTGTGTTTGTACGTGTATTGTTTTTCAACTACAATAAGTGGCTGGATCGTGATGAGTGAAATCGACCCATATCTTGGCGGGGCAGCACGGCGTCGTGTTTGCAGCCATGGCGGGTCGGACACCCTTATATCATGTCCCGCACTCACAATTCTCAGCCAAACAGGATACCATCGATCTCTACTTTTTATATTTTGTAAATGTTTAAGTTTGTCTTCGGTTTGCTTGGGTTCTTTTTTTCGTTTTGACGATTGGAGTCTTCTATTGAAGGTGCAAACGTGTCAAGGTGATGGCGAGTTTTCTATTTACTAGAAAGAGATCAGAGGTATATTTCCTTCATTCCATGTTCCTATATTCATTTTTGGCTATATGTTTACGATTCCTTGATTTTGTTGTTAGGTACATAAACAGTTAAGATTTTTTTTAGGAAATGGGCGGAAAAGAGTGTAGCGGGAGTCGATGGCTGCTGCTGTCCAAAGACGCATCATGAGGTCATCGTCACCACCTGCACCTATTAACGCACGATTGATCTTTCCGGTGAGGTTAATTATTTATGCTTTAACCTTTTTTCAGTCCAACAACACATACATCATCCTCGGATTTGGTTTGGATTGATTATGTCTGATGCAATCCGTGTTCATGACGACAAGCTTTTGGTAACCTGTAAGTTTACAACTTTGTTTTGGATGTAATACGATGCTTTTCTCTTTTTAGTGGAACAAGCTAGGCTCCGGTTGTACAGGTAACACATGACCATTTTGACAACGGACTTAGATCTATTTTGAACGGAACCATTAAAGTTACCTGTTTTTTTTACCCGTTTAGACAAATATCGATACATTTGTCACTACCCACTATTGGCCTATAATGATACATTTGGTTTAAAGTGTGGAAAAGGACAGTTTTGGACAAATAAGCTCTGTATGTGTCATATGAATCGAAACGGTGTAAATATCATGATTTGGGGTAGTTTTAGTGAGGTCTGAGTTAGGGCCAACAAAGAACAAAAATGACTAATCCTCAAGTTTCTTAGACTTCCGTTGTCACATGCATTATCTTTGTATGAGCCGCTATCTATGATATATATATGTATCTGAGAATGGCAGATTCAACATATTTTCTTATAAGTGGCTCGAGTTCTGTTATGCTCATCCCTAATGGGTCAAACGGGTAGAGTCAAAAGAGTGGTAAAAAAGAAATGGGCCAAACGGGTAAAAAAGTTCTCTATTTGTAATAAATTCGCATAAGATTCCTCAGCCTTTTGTTTAAGAAGTCATAGTTTACTTTTCTAAACAATATGCCACAACTTTAAACAAATAACTTTTACTTTTAAAAACAATAGAAAGAAGGTTCTATTAACCCACTGTTGTCAACTAATCTGTTATAAAACCAATTTAAACAAGAGTTTTTATATTGGGATGTTGCTGACATTAGATATACTCCATACATATGTTGCATTATATTATCCTCTATCCTTAAGTGTCATGGACGTGGTCATTAGATATTGGTTTTAACTTCTAATTTTTTATTTCATTCAAGTGTTTTATAATTGTTGTGAAGTTTGAGTAATCAGAGCATTATAATGAGTAGAAATTGATGACCATTTGATAAACAAGTACAACACGGGATGTTTTGGAGCCACTATTACGGTTCAAGGTATCCGCGTCACACTATTTGATACAGTTGGGATCGCAGAAACCGATGATATCGTGTAAAAGATAGGTGAGACTACGTACACGTCCGCACACGCTCATACATACGTAGAAAGACTTTTCGAGTTGTTGATAATTTTCATTACAGGTGTTGAGAGATAGGAAGCAGTTGCTATGGCAACTGATGTGGTTGGTTTTAACTTCTGATTTTTTTATTTCATTCAAGTGTTTTATAATTGTTGTGAAGTTTATCAGAGCATTATAATGAGTGGAAATTGATGACCATTTGATAAACAGGTACAACACGGGATGTTTTGGAGCCACTATTATGGTTCAAGGTATCCGCGTCACACTATTTGATACAGTTGGGATCGCAGAAACCGATGATATCGTGTAAAAGATAGGTGAGACTACGTACACGTCCGCACACGCTCATACATACGTAGACAGACTTTTCGAGTTGTTGATAATTTTCAAATAACCGGTTGTTGACGAGATAGGAAGCATTTTCTAAGCACCTAACGGGTTATCATGGCGCTTAAGACTATTGACAGACGGACCACAAAAGATGCCATACTACTCAACGTGTGCAGGTGTGTGGAGATAGGAAGCAGTTGCTATGGCAACTGATGTGGTTATCATGGCGGTTAAGACTATTGATAGACGGACCACAAAAGATGCCATACTACTCAACGTGTGCAGGTGTGTGATCATGTTTGTTTCTTTTTTTTTATTTAATGTATTTTTACACTAAACTTTTGTTGACAACCAGACTTCACCATTCACTATCAAACTTAGAACGAATAAAAGAAGTAAAAATAATACATTGGTCGCGTGTTATTTTTAATCTATAGATGGGAAGTATTGGCTTATCGCTAAGATGCAAAATATCAGATGGTATATGAGTTGAGAAATCATAATATGATAAATAGAATTATGAACACACCTGGGTTGAATTGTGATGACACCTGGTCAATCAGTATCATCTACATACCTAACATCAACTCTAATAAAGATGAAATTGGGTTGACGGATATAACTTCAATATTTACTTATGGGATCAGAAGCTCCAAAACTAAAAATATGAAATAGGTCCAAACCTTTAAATGTAACAGACGGTGTTCAACTTTTTTAACCATTTATCCAATACGAATGTTTTTACTCATTCATGTAATTGTATGTTCATACTTTTTTAATTAGATTACAAAAAAGGCAATGCTAACCATTTCGCTTACAATCTAACCGTATAAATTGCAATGGTGGTGGTGGCAGGAGAAGATGCAACCGCTGCGATTAAAGTGGCTTTCGGGAAACATGCTAATGTCGGTTTCCCTTTCCCTGTTCTTGAATAAAGAAGCTACTTCAGAGCTATGCTAAACTACTAAATGTGAAAATAAAGATGTTTTTGGTATATTGGTAAGGTAGTATACTAAATAAACATGGAACTATGAAATGTCTTGCTATATTATGTTAACTGTTTATAAATGATAAATCCCCTAATTACTGATGCGCGGCAAATTGTTTGTGTAGGTGTAATGATTTCAGTCGAATAAAGCCACCAAGTAAACAAAGTTTTCAAGAATAAGTAGAAACCAACAAAAATAGAGACTCTAAAGCAAACTACCCTTTCCATCAACAAGGTAATAAATCTACACTTTTAATCTTTGCATTATTCATTAGTTGTATTTACTTGATTGGTGAAATATTAGTTTGGCTTAATGTTTACTACAAAATTATGCAACTTATTCAGTTAGCCTATTTTGTAGTTATCGAAACGGGTTTTTAAAAATTACACATTTATGGAAATGCAAACTATTCCGTACTCAGTGATGTGATATGTAGATTAGGGTGTAGAATTACCAGTAGCTTTGTTTTATGGATAGGTGTAGAGTTACATGTTAACTTTATCATGCATATATCCTTAAAGAGATGGGTTAACTATCTAGGAATATGGATGCTGTTAGGCTACCTGTCATGACATAAGTAAGATTGGAAACAAGCAGTTCAACAAGTCGATGCATTGATGTAGTGTACTCATTGTCATTTCACTTTTTATCTCCACAGAGAAAAGCAACCACTTTTCACAGCAATTTGATTTCTTCTTTCTGTTTTCTTTCTTGCAGAATCCAACTACATGGAATCGAAAGCTATGAAACGAAAGAAGCAAACCAAAGTGGAGCTGCATGTCATATTTTGTGAAATGTGAAGCTGCAGGTCATATTTTGTGAAATAGAAAACATATTCTACTAGCCATCGTTTCTAATAATGATGCTAATATGTCTGTAATGCTAAGTCTAGCATGTCGGTACTTTTCAAACTTCTAGCTCTTAATGGTTAAAAGGATAATCATAGATAGCAATTTTGATTGCTCCTGTTGCTTGAACTTGATTGAAACAATGTGATCACACACAACAGACCAATAACACTCGAAACAACAGCAATATACACACACGTAACTCACAACGACGACCGCTAAAAGTCCCGTAGCAGAGCGCGGGCAAACATACTTGTTGAAAACACATCTACAAGGTGTTTACATCTACTAAGGTGTTTTTGTAATATCACTTAAAAGATGAAAATAAAGGATATGAAGTGAAATAAATATAATTTGTTCTCGAATATTATTTAAGGAGAAAAATAAAGGAAAAAAAATTGAAAACAAATGATGATTTGGTTGATTTTTAAATAAAATATTGCTTTTTAAAATTATGTTAAAAATACTTCTTAATTTTTACTCTCTTAGTAAAAAACTTAAAAACCAAACACTAAAGTGGTTTAAAATATTTGAAAAAAGATAAATACAAAAAAATAAAGAAAGTTTTGTTAAAAAGGAATTCTGAGAAATGTAATACCTAACACATATGTAGGGTACTTCATCATTGTAGTGTAGTTCATCATTGTAAAAAAAAAATTCAAGAAAGTTTTGTTAAAAAAGGACTTCAAGAAAGTTTTGTTAAAAAACAAGCTTTACAACCTTTTATGTAGAGTACTTCATCATTAGTAGCGCAGTAAATGAAAGTCCGCATGATTGATTGTACTTTAGGAGAATAGTGAGATAGGTTCGTAGAGTATGACGAAACAAGGATTTTCACCCGCGCGTTGCCACGAAGGACCCAAGTACGGTAATGTTGTGGCCGTTGAAATTGTGTTGCGAAGGAGCATCCGCATTCAATCAAATTTCACGCAGGATAAATGTCGCTCTTTCCTAACATACTGTAAATATATTTTAAAATAATTTCATGCTCTTTCGAAATACTACTTTTTGCAAGACATAGTGTTAGTGCAAATGATATATCAATCTTTTCTATCAACCTCTCGTCAACACGTTCCTTCTTTAATATCGCTCATCTTTTCCTACTTTTCGACTCTATGAAATTATCTTCATTCACATCCAAGAGCACATCGTCTTTATCCTCGTCTTATTTTTCTTTTTATCCTTTTAAAGTATATATTATTTTTTGACATATTTTGCCAAGATATTAAGTGTCATTCGTCTAATTTTAAAAGGTCATTCTTATAATATTTTTGTGTCAATCAATAAACGAATCTCATTCTCGTTTATTAAAAGTCGGCCTAATCTTTCTCTGTAAATGTACGTCTTGAGTCTTTTAATTATATCACATAGATTGTTGTTTTTAAAATAATGTTTGCATGTGTTCAGCTTCTAACTTTCTTTTAAAGTGATCATACTGTAGAATGACTAACACCAATAATGCATTCTAGTTCCCCGCAATTATCTATATATATATATATATATATATATATATATATATAATATATATATATGTGCACTTGTCTATTAACTTTGTTTTGTAGCACACATCCATATCTTGATTCCTTGGTGCCTCAAACAAGGAGGAGCATACACCAAGGGGGAGCACTTGCAAGCGTTCTACTCATTTAAATTGCATCGAACTTCTTAAGCATCGATGGTAATTTATTTATAGATACATTATAGTCAATATAAAAGAAATGTAATTTTCATGGGGACGCAATGAGCAAGGGGGAGCTAGGAGATATGTAGGTAAATAGCTTGGAGTTGGTTAAACCATGATGATAGAATACTTCACTGGGATGATGCAAGCTCACCGTTATAGTAAGATAGGATCGGGGATTGTCAATTGTTAGGGCGGCCCCCAAATATATTTGGGGGTCGTCACCTTTATTGGGGTCGTCTTTCTGTTCGTTAGAATTTGGCAAACTTCAAAAAATCATATAAAATCAACCGCAAGTCCGTAGAAGTCGTGCCACCTGCCATTTTAAAGATAATTGAGTCTACTTTCATTTAAAAGAACTTCCAAGACTTCATTCTTAACTTAAACAAGTCAGAAATGCAAAATACTACATAGTGGTCAAAACTTTGAGTTCCGTTTAAACGTAAAACTTGTATTTTACATTTTCCTTTGAGTCGGGCATTTCTAGTTGATGTATCTTTGAAAAATAGTGTATTTGTCCTTTCAAAATATTGATCTTAATTAATTTTTGAAATGGGGAGGAACTATTTTATTTTCAAATCAAATCAAGCTAAGTATACATCGTTATATCTAATACACAAAACAACGACGAATAATCCTTAAGGCCGTCTTTAGGGGAGTGCGCGTTGGGGTATTTTTTTTGTTTTATTTTTTGCTATAGCACAGGGCCACCGCCTAAAAGGAGCCTCCAATTTCAGCGTCCTTCTATTATAATTATAAACAATAAGAGCTCGAGTTAATTAGTTTATGCACTATTGATACATGTGTATTTTGGATGTGTGTTTAAGGGCCTTTTTTTAATGATGGAACGGGGCCACCAAAATCAATGAGACGGCCCTGATCCTTATGTGTATGCCAGATGATTATGTGTGTAGGATACTTAGTTTTAACGTGTTAATAGATATTATATAAGTAATCATTACTATTTGTCATTGAGCAAGTATATACTAAAACACATGTGCCATGTATGCTATTTATATGTTACTAGTTTTCCGGATTATGCCTAATAGGAATTACGCTAGATTTCTTGCGTTAAATTGCAAAATTGTTTGTGCATTGCATATAGACATAGATCACTATATTTACAAGTGTTACATAAACATCTTGTAGATCATTTTGAGTGTGGTAATCCACTTAGGAATGAGAGTTTAATAGTTTGTCAAGTGTGTAGAAAAATAATGTCCTAAGATCATATGTTAAAACGCATCATTAAAATATATCCAACACATTATCTCTCTTCCAACAAAATGTCTAAATATTTTCATCATCTTGCATTGTTTGATCTTGGGTTGGTTAAACAAAATTATATTCTTTTTATAAACATATAGTGTTTTACAAAAGATGTGTGTTGTATTAAAATGGTTTGAAAAATCATTCATATACTAATAAAATGTCAAAAACTATGCATATTATGCATAACAACAAATAGTTTTTCGCACACGCAAAATATATTACAATCTTGAAATAAGAAATTAACTTGTCATTATTCATCAACCTCAAACTTACAACTAGTCTTAGGATTAGTGGAAAACACTATGAAAATCTTTATTTGTCTTCTTTTAAAAGAGTGTTCGAAGGGTCAAGAAAGATTTCGAATATATATATCAACTCATTATTCAAACTATGATTGATGTTATTATCGAATCTAATTGATAAGTTTTTGAGTATGGACAAGAAATCAGATTTTTATTTGTCTAGCTTTAAGATTATATCAAAATATAACAAGAGATATTATCTTAAACCTACATACTCAATCACATTCGATTGATATAAAAATAACGACATCCCTTTCCAAGACGATAAGAATATACATCGGATCATAACTAACACTTGTGTAAATGATGTTATATTGAGTCTACTTGTCCAATAGTTGTGTTCCAAATATTTAGCAAATATATGCATAAAATACACAATGAAGTAGGATCGACGACTTAAATGTTTTGTCCTAAATATTCAAGTAATTTACCTTGCAATACAATTGGTAAAGTCGTCATCTCTGAAAAGCCAAACATAGGCAAATGCACAACATATGTAACTTTGCTCAAACAATTCAAAAGCACAACTCAAAACTCAATTTATCCTCTCATCTAAACTCTCTCTTACTTTATCAAATAAGCATGATATTTTTTTCTTCATCAAATGAGAACCCTTTAACAATCTAAGGTTAGGATTAGGAAGAATTGAACATATTCCACAAACCATTTTTTGTGCTTTCTTTCAATAGGTGATCATAAGAGGATTTTGAATATGAAGATGGTTATTATTCAAACGATAATCAATCTCATCATTCAATCTAATTAAAAAATTAGAATATGAACATGAAATCGAAACTAGGATTTATCTAGATCACAGAAATATTAATCAAATGACCATAGATATTTTTCTGTGTCTAAATGTTTAACCATCCTTGGTTATTACATGAAATCACAAAGTCGATTGCAAGACAACAAGATTAGTCAACGAATTGCAATTCACACTTGCAATGAAGATGTTTCATTGAATCTAAAGTGTTCAAATGTTGTGTTATTAGCTATGGTCAAATTATACATGCTAAACTTAACACACTCTAAGTAGGATTGGCGACTCATGAATTTCCATCAGAAAACTCATAAGTACTCCAACTTGATAAGCAAGACTTGGATGTCATTTCCGAAAACACAAACCGAGAACCATTATAACTTATATAAGTTTCTCTTAATAACCTAATATCAACACCATCTTCCAAATAATGGAAAAATGATCCATGCCCAAAATTTGGCACCTCCACGGATCAATGGATCCTTCGTCCTAAATTCATCTTCGGTTTAGGTCGATCCTCCCTATGGCATTAGATTTAAACATCTTTTTCTTGTCAATCTCTTGCTTAAAATTCTAACATACATGTAACTAAACTTTAGTTAATCATCATTTATTTTTTACAAAGAAACAAACACAAGATCTATTTAGGTAATTAACCTTAATTGGATTTCATTCATAAAAGACATGCAAAGGTGCATTCTTTGAACACTCTCATTATATAGCATTACACATTGTCACTCTTAAGCATACTCCTAGGTCCTAGATGACTCATTCTCTCTTATACATATAACAACTTACTTGCATTCTCATTTAACCTTAAAATTCCACACATCTTGATTAGGATTATGCAAACCAAAATTAAAGCATGTTAGTTGAGTCATGTTAGGCCCTCTATGAAAAGAGAATACAAATTTTATCTTTGCTACAATTCATTAGGCAAATATAGAAATTATATTTTGTCTAACATGAGAATGACTACTGGAGAATCTATTGTACTAGAAATTCAATTTGACCTAATGGTTGAATTGCTTCCAAGAGTGAAGTTGGGTTCGTGGTATAACCCGTAAAAATGGTCGTGTTTAGCCTGAATTGAGAACCACTAGTGATAGTCTCATATTCATTCTCTAATTTAATTAAACGGCTCTTCCTAAATATGCTTAATGATAGTCAACATCGATAGACTTTATATCTCATTAGGAGTGCATACTAAGCAAGTAGAAATTAGATTTCTCCTTAATCAATCTAGACAACATGCACCTCACATATGTGCTTTGAAGCATCAAGATAATAACTTGCTCCCGTCTCATGCAATTATATGGCTTCATGATTATTTTGATGCTCAACGATTAATTGCATGTCTATTAAATGCATGTCTATTATAAAGGCCTTTGTCTTTTTCTAGTAATTTAGATAAAATATCTCTTAGTTTATCTAAATGACACATGCTCCTAAATGCTAAATGCTAACATGTTTTACATGATGCTTACATTTAAAATTATCATGTTTTGTTTGTGTCATCTTACATGACTTACATGTTAATTGTGCACCTACACTATGTTTGGTTGATGTATGACAAATAAGGTTTAGATGTCATACAGTCTTACACATTAATCTTGTTGATTATTGTGTTGATGCATGCTTAGATAAACTTGCATGCTTATATCTATATGTCTTTAACATCTATGTATATATTTTCTCACACTAGAATATCTTTCTTCGCGTCCGAGTCACTAATCTAATTTTTCAAAAGAGTCGCTAAATGGTCTTAAATCTCTTAGAGTCTTCACTCACATACTCCTTTGGTCATAGTCTCGCTTTTTTCCAAATCATCTACTATTTCGTCAAGTAAAGCTTAGATACAAATCTCACTTTCCTCCAAGTAGGTTTGACAACTTAAATATTTCATCCAAAATATTCAAGTATTTTTAACTTGCGATTGCAAACGTTAAAGGTCATATCCAGAAAATCCCTATTCAAGCCTTTTAACAACATTAGTTAAAACGCTCTCCATTTCTCTTCGATGAAAACATTCTTTCTCTTCGACGAAAACATTCTTTCTCTTCGACGAAAACACTCTTTGTCTTTCGATCACACCTCTTTCTTCTCACTCAACCACGCCTCTTCAACCATAGAGATGGCTAATCTCTTTCCTCCACTATTTCCGCTACCACCTTTAAGACAACCGTATACCTCGTCGTGTGATTGTTCTATGAACATTCGCAATGCTCGAGAAGAGCTACATAACTTTGTGAGTGTAGTTTATCGTACGTTAACCACCATCCGTCTTGACATTGTCAAGCTCGTCGCCTCCATCTTCGTTTGTTTTCTTCTTTATTATTATTATTATTATTATTATTATTATTATTATTATTATTATTTTCGCGTACGAAACATACCGAAGATACGTCACCATTTCCTTCGGGACAATGTCCAAAAGGAAACATCTCCATTCGAAAAGGTTGCGTCTGAAGATAACATCGTCGACATTCTTTCTTTACCCCTCAACTGCGAATCATTAAATTATATTCGTCTAGGTTTAGGAATAATGGAACACATTCCGTAAATTGGTCTCTTCTTTTCTTCTAAGTCTCAATTCTAGTCTATGTTCCATTATGTGTCGTGACAACCTAATTACTTCATCTGAAGTATTTAAAAAAAATTAATTAGCGAAATGCAAATTAAAATGTCACTCCATTCAAAATTTTTTGTCAACAACATCTCTGATGGTGGCGGTCCCTAAAAACCAGGCGGCCCCCTAATCAAAACAAGCGGCCCCTATATATATATATATAGGACCGCCGGCAGCAGGCTTGAGATATCTTTCATTTCTTTTCAAATCATTAAAGGAACAACCCCTCTCTCTTCTGCTACAAGCTGATGTCTACTTTACACCCAAATCTATACCCAACATCTCTCTAAAGATTAATGGGTCATTCTCTTATCTCAATTCCTAAAAGCATTGTTGCTTATGTTGTCAAGAGAATTCCATAATCAAATGTGTCTCATTCTCCAACACATTCTTTACAATCGATATACCTACAATCTATCATTACATAATAAATTCCCTCACATACAAATCTTTCTCCTCACATCTCGTAAACGTCTTTTCTCACCTCAAATGGTCTTTTCACTTCTGAGCAGTTTCTTTCTTTCTTAATAGTCGTCTCACTTCTAATAGTCTTTTTTACTTCTGACATTTCTTCTCACTTCTAAACGTTCCTTTTCACTTGTAATAAGTCTTATCTTCTCTAACGTTTCCTCTCACATCTAAACATTTATTCTCTTTTAATAGTCCTGTTACTATTAAAATTCCTCCTATATCTCTCCTGACTTAATTATTTCATCTGAAACATTTAAGTAATTTGCTAAATGCAAATGTCACTCCTTTGCTAAACTTTCTATTTTCTAGAAACTAAAGAACACAAAGAAGATATTCAATCTTTAAGTGTTATTGAGTCACCACATTGTTGAGTCTCTCATTATTCTTCCATCATGAAAGAACTACCACCTCATTTTACATACCCACCTTTGTTCCTCAACATTGTCAACCAACAAAACACCAAACAAACCTTTGAATTCCCAATCATCCACCTTTGTTTCAATAGGATCACATGCACATCAATTGTTAGTGCAAATGAGATATCAATCTTTTCTATCAACCTCTCGTCAACACGTTCCTTCCTTAGTATCGCTCATCCTTTCTTACTTCTCGGCTCTATAGAATCATTTTCATTCACATCCAAGAGCACATCGTCACCATCCTCGTCTTATTTTTCTTTTTATTCTTTCAGAGTATATATATATATATAAATTTTCTTGACATATTTCGCCAAGATATTAAATGTCATTCGTCTACTTTTAAAAGGTCATTTTCATAATATTTTTGTGTTAATCAATAAACAAATCTTATTCTCGTTTATTAAAAGTTGGTGTAATCTTTGTCCTTAAACGTATGTCTTGAGTCTTTTAATTATATCATTTAGATTGTTGATTTTAAAATAATGATTGCATGTGTCTAGCTTCTAACTTTCTCTTAAAGTGTCATACTTTAGAATACTAACGCTAAAAATGCATGTCTAGTCTCCCAATAATATATTGCTATATATATATGTGCACTTGTCTAATAACTTTGTTTTGTAGCACACATCCATATCTTGATTCCTAGGTGCCCCAAACAAGGAGGAGTTTATACCGAGGGGGAGCACTTACAAGCGTCCTACTCATTTAAATTGAATTCATCGAACGTCTAAAGTTTTGATGGAAATTTATTTAATCCATGGATCTGCTAGATTCCCTTTTCAAGGAATAGGGATGCAATAAGCAAGGGGGAGCTAGGATATATGTGGTTAAATAGCATGGATTTGGTTAAACCGTGATGATAGAAGACTTCACTAGGATGATGCAAGCTCACCTTTATAGGAAGATAGGATTGGGGATTGTCAAATACGATGAAGGGTTTATTCATACTCCAAATACCTCACCTCCTCCACTTCAAAACCGCCTCAACCTTATTTCTCACGTTTTCTTCTCATTCCTCCAACCAATATACTTGGATCACCTACCTTTTCCTCATTCCTTTAACCTATACACTCGAAGTACCTACCCTCTTGTCTTGCCTACTTCTCACCTCTCAAGACCTTTTCTAAACTATCCAAGAAACACACAATCACCTTCACCTTTATTTCTCATATATACCCGGAGCACGTACCCTTTTCTCATGACTTCTTCTCAAACCTCCAACCTATATGCTCCAACCATAATCCACTGTATACCTTTTTGCTTCGACAAAAGGGGGAGAAGGGAGTGTAAACGAGTAACTTTTAAACTTTACTATGTGTTATAGTTTATATAGTTTGTCATCATCAAAAAGGGGGAGATTGTTAGTGCAAATATTACGATATTTAATCTATACGATCTTTTTATGTTTTGGTGATGACAAACATGTGACTTGTAATACGTAACGTAAAGTGCGCAAGTTACTCGTAATCACAAATCATCAATGAATACATGCATCAACATCTCTCGACGTCTCAAGTATGCATCAAGACGGACATTGGTTTACACCCGACGTAAATCACATAAGGTATGTACAAACAAGCATTAAACTTGTAGGATGATCAAAGAAATAAGTTTTTGTCTTAAACTTTACATTTTTATAAATGTAACAAAATAATTTTTTCAAAACTTAATTAGACAAATTATTTTTGAATTATAAAGAAATGTTTTATGTGGTAATTAATTCAAAATTCAAAATCTGATTCTTTTCCCCCCAAAACATGTCAACCTTTTACCAGACAAGTTTGTCACCACAAAAAGACAAAAACAAGAGCGTCTGTCGGGGTGGTCGGCCCCCTTAATTGTCCGGCGGCCCCCTAATATATCTGGGACCGCCGTTTCCTGACAGGCTGTTTTTCAGCTCCTATAAATAGTGGGTCACCTCCAACTATTTTCATAACCCTTTTGCATGATTTTCTTTCAGTTCTTTCTCTCTTTAGATCTCACTAAATCTCTCTAAATCTTTGATCATTCAACTTGGTTAATCTTGTTTAAATGTGATCAAATCTTCTATCCTTTCCTCTTTTCCTCAAGTGCAAGAGAAGAACTTCGGTCATCTTTAAGATCCGAAGTTATGTAGTCTAGTTAGTTCATTTGTAACATTTGTTACATATAGATCGAGTCTATGTCTTCCAATCTTTAGTAGTGTGTAGATCCAAATGATGTATATATTTGGATGGGTTGATTGTGGGTTGGTTAGTATTTTAGGCCTTAAAATACATTGGTGAAGTGGTAGATTGGTTCTAGCTAAGATTAGGACTCGACATCTAGCTTAGTGTCGAAAAATAATGTAAGCGCGTGTTTATTTGTTTAGGGCCATAAAACACAAGGTTGTTTATGTTGGCCATAAAACATAACGGTTTGGGTTGTACCCGAAGAAGAAACTTGACATCAGCTTGTGTCGAAAAATAATTAAGCATTGGTATAAGTTTTCTTTCTCCGCCAAAAGGGAGCTTGTTGATTAGTGAAGTAACTCTCGAGTTGGATACCTCGGGAGTGGAGTAGGCGAAGAGTAGCTTATGACCGAACCACTATAAATCACCTGTGTCCGGTCATCTGCATTTTTACTTGTTAAACCTTTTACTTACATATTTCTTTACATTAACCGTTTTAACCTTTTATACTTACGGTTTCTTAGTTGTTGTGAATGGTTGTTATAATATTGTTAGTTAAGGTTTATGTACTACTTTGGAGTTTAATATGTGGTTGAGTTGTATTATTAAGATGAATGTGCTAGTTGTTGTGAAAAACCTATATCGCACTTCTCATATGACTTCTAAACTTGATCGCGATTTATACTAAGATTAAAGTTTTTAAATAGAAACGTATTCACCCCCCCCCCCCTCTACGGTTTCCACAGATAAGTTGAACAAACTGCAAGTAGTACTCATACAGTGTTTCACCCTTCACATGAGAACTTATCAAACTCGTCATACAGCTTACACTCACGTTCTTGCTTTGACAATGATGTGCCTTGCATAAGTAGCTTAACTATGTCCCTTATGTCTTTGGCAATTTTGTGATGATTGACGAGAGCATCTATATCTAGTGGAAGACTTTGAAGAACAATATTGGTATCTTTGAGATCACAATCAGCTTGAAGCTTTTCTTTGTCCGATAATTCTTCATAAGTCTTGAGCCTTACAGTGCCATCCTCTTGTTCAACGGTAGGCCAGACAAGATGACCGTTTTCAATTGAGTTAAGTATTATTCGTCCATGATCCTTACCTTAAATATATAGTTCCGTACCAGTTTTTGAAGACTCATACTGTGGTTTGTCAAGCATAAGAGGACGGTTCTCAGCACCAGCAACAATCATAAATTCAGCTAAAGTAGACATCTTGAAGTTATTGTAGTATGATAAAAATTTGATCGAACAGTGATAAAGGAGGATTATGTTAAAGAGTTGTCGTTGAAGGTGATTAAGATTATTGTTCCACATGATTTTACAAATCTTAACTAAAACTGAGAAAATACCGAGTTATTTCACGAGATTTTACAAAGTAAGACAAACTGTAGAAAAATAAAATCTTTTGCTAATCAGTGTAATATTTCGCACGGTTTATGTCAGTGTAATGTTTTGCACGGTTTATGTTAATGTAATGTTTCGCACGGTTTATGACAATTGGACAAAGTTCTGTTTTGTTCAATTACGTATTTCACACGATTTGTTACACAACCTGTTTCGCACACATATTACACTACATAAATTGCATACATGTTCCCAAACATATTTTGCACAACATATTTTGCACAACTTGGGAAAAATTGAGCAGAGTTTTGTTTCACAAGAGCACGTATTTCGCAAGAAACAAGCACCTGTAATATTTCGCACGGTTTACGTATTTCGTGTAACACCCCCAAAATGGGTCGCAACGGAAATATGTTCGGGAGCGTTACTTCATGAGTACATTGCACAAGATTTGAGAGAACGACCTCTAAATGAGTCGTTTGAAAAGTAATCTTGTAAAATTTAGACTCCAATGCACATCAGTTATGTCAAGCATCCTATTCACCTGAGAAATACATGCTTAAAAGTGTCAACATAAAGTTCGTGAGTTCATAGGTTTATGTAAGTATAAATGTTGAAATCAAAGATTTATAAAATGTGTATGACCATTTTAATCCTTATAATAGTCGCAAAAATGTAAGTATAAATGTTAGATCAAAGATTCATAAAGTGTGTGTAACCATTGTAACACATACAATAGTCACGAAAATGTGATTATGACTGCATTAAGTTCATTAGTAAAGTAACTCTCGATTGGATTACTCGGGGACTGGAGTATGGCAAGAGGAGCTTCAGTGACCGAACCCTATTAAATCACACCGGTTTCGTTTGCATTTTCTTTTACTTTTCGCTTTACTTATTTCTTTATTTACCGCTTTATTTTTATACTTGCATTGTGCTCATGATTGTGTGAATGGTTATGTATATCTTGTTAGTTAAGGTTGTGTGGATCTTTGTGTTAAATATAGCGAGTACGGTTATATTGTTAGAATATACGTTGCTAATTGAAACATGTTGTCGACTCTTTCTATATTAATTCAAACTGATCCGGGTTAATTGGATACAAAGATTTAAAGTTTTTTTAAGGAAAACGTTTTTACCCCCCCCCCCCCTCCCCTCTATGTTTCCTACAGAGCTTATATATCCTCCTCTTTCATTTGACATTATGATTCCACTTGGTTATCCATATACCTCTAGAGGCTCTTGAAGGCGGGCCTATTCGCCCCCGGTGGATGTTTCCATTTGAAAGATACATGAAGAAGCTAAAAGGTTATGTACGAAAAAACGCTAAGCCGGAAGGTTCGATTGCGGAGGGTTATGTTGCAGAAGAAGCATTGACTTTCATTCTCAATTATTTTTTAGTATAGTTACCTCGTATAAGAAATTTAATTGTCCTCGGCCGTAATATGGATCCCCCTCCCCCAACGTGTCAGTTTCAGGTGTTCCGATCACTATGTAAATCGATTGGTTTACGGTCGGTTATTCGGTTTGATGCCCAAGAGTTAAAGAAAGTGATATGGTATGTACTTCACAACAGTCCTGAAATCGACACGTACCGGTCCCAGTTCAAGAGGTATGCGTTTTTATTTTGAAACTTCTTTTTCTTAACTTATCTTTTCGACGACTAATTCTAATACCATGAACGTTTTTCAGTAAATTTCCTAACAAAGACATGAAAGAAGAATTCCCCGACTGGTTTGGGTCGCAGGTAAACTTAGACTTATTTTGTGTACTTAACTGTAAAAATAACGATATCATATTTTGTGTTCTCTATCTAATCCTATCTTCTTCATAGATCCGTCAACGTCACGTAGACAATGACCCAGGTGTTAGCGCAACCAGCGAGTTATTCGCTTTGGCTTGTGGACCAACACCGACTCCAATCTCAGTCAACTCTTGCGTAGTCAACGGTGTGAGGTTTGTCGTGCACAACCGCGATGAACGTCGCACAACTCAAAACAGCGGCATTTGTTCGCCTGGTGGGAAGGACGGAGAAATGTATTATGGTCAGCTTCAAGAAATCCTCGAGTTTTTGTATTTGTCGTTCAAAGTTGTGTTGTTCCGAGTTAAGTGGTTTGACACTAGCAACGAAGGACGTAAAGTCAAACATCTTGTCCTTAGAAACAACATGACACAAATCTTGACAAAAGGGCGAGCGTTTAAAGAGTATCAATACATTCTCGCACACAAGTCAAACAATGCTTCCTACCATTGAAGAATGGCCAGAACGACAACCCAAACAAAGAAAGGTCTTCGAACACGAAGAAATCATAAAAATTGTCCTAACGGGGTGTCATCGTGGTAGAGTAAGATCATGATGTTATACATTTTGACAACTCATATGATCTTGCACTTTCTACTAGTTTGAATGACTTGATAATTGCGACTTGCACACCATATAGATGGTCAACTCAATGAGGTTGACGCACCGCCAAATATCATTAACTTGACGACGACAATGATATTATTGATGATGAAATACCCTCTTCCTCATGATTTTAGCAGATCTGATGATGAAGACCTCGTCAATTTTGATGATAGTGATGGTGATTAGATGTTTGTTTATACCTAGTGAAGAAGAAGTTTGATCTTGAGTTTGGTAACTATGCAAAGACACTTATATATTTGAATGAATGAATGAAATTGTTGTGGATTGTTTAAATGTGTATATTTATTTGGATATGTATGTATTTGGATGTGTGCATGCTTATATTATTTTGCTCATGAATTTCTATATGTTATCCTAATTGTACTTGTACAGATGTCAGCGGATGTGGTACGGGGCCACAGCGGTGATGGTGGCGGTGATGATCGGCCCCTTACATACCATATACCCACCGGTTACGAGGGTTGCTTCGCTAACCGAGGTAAGAATTTCTAGATTATTGTAATACAAGCATAAATTTGATACATTAAATTTGCTTGCCTTGAATTTTTATGACTTTATCACTCACTTGATTTTGCAGGCAAAGGCACCCGGAAACCCAATTTGGGTGGAAGGAAAGCGGGCAGGCTGCATACCCGCCAGGAGACCCGTAACCTCGGGTTAAAGAAGATCACTGATGACAAAGGCCCCGTCCCGGTCCAGTTAGAGTGGGACGACAAAAAGACCATGATGCCTCTCGGTGACCATGCGTCTCATTGGTCTAACTACCTTGGGGGAGCTCATTAGGGAGATGCCTTTGTACTACCCTTCTTGGCAAAAGGTCCCCGCGGAGCGGAAGGCGGCGATCTTGACAAAGATTGTGGTCAGTTATTTTATTATCCTTTTATGTTTATTTCATTATCGTGTTCATTTATTTAATTGTGTATATTTATCTAAATTCGTTTATTTATTTATATCATATAAATAAATAAACAAATTTAGATAAATATATGAATTATATCTCTAACTTTGTCTTTGTTTTGTTGTATATGATTGCAGACGCAGTTTGACTTGAAGCATCATATGTAATCCCAACGCTGGACAGATATCAATGCGGGCATCCAACAGCATTTGCAAAAGTTGTACAATACCAACAAGGCTTCTCTCAAGGCTAAGCATTAGGTTATAAACCCCGAGACCGGGACGTACGACGTGGAGAGCATCAGGCAACGACGTTCAGAGAACATTACCCCGACAGATTGGGATGCCCAACTTGCCTTTTGGAATGATCCCAGGAACCTAGCCCGAGCTGCTCAAAATCGCCAAAACCGGCCGAAGAGCACGGTCGTATGCCGGCAGGGATCCCGGTCACTTGCTCTCCTTCGAGATCAGATGGTAATAAACATTATAATTATTTTACATACATATATACATATATATCTGATTATACGCTTTGGTGTGTTGTGATTTGTCGTTTTTTATTTGTTTCATCTTATATACGTGTGTATGTACAGATAGAGAGCTCATCCACTCGAGAGTACTCGTCGCTGATCCACACCTTCTTCATGACACACACTCTTGGCGGGGTATTCGTGCGGGATGAGGACCGAGCTCTATACGTAAGTTTTGTTTCAAAACACGCACTTTAATGATTTGTCGAGAAATAATGTAGCAACACGACTAATATATTAATTATCTTATGTTTTTGTCACTACATAAGATGAGATGTTGAGGCTGCAGAGTCTAGGCAACAACACCGAGACGGGTGTGCCCTACACCGAAGAAGAGATCATGGCCATCGTTCGAAAGGGCAAGCAGCGGGGGCACCTTCCCGGTGTTGGTAGGGTATTGTCGGGACGCGCCACGGGTGGATGTCCGCCCCCGCCTCAATCCACTGTCGACCCCGCCGATGTCGAAAAGCTCAAAAAGAGTAACAAAAGCCTAACCAAACAGGTGAAGATGATGATGAGGCTTTTTAGGAGTGACGACAAGTTTTCACAGATGCTTGACCAGTTTCAGTCATCACCTGAGTTTGGAGGTGCTAGCGGGAGTGGCAGGTGCGAGGATGATGAGCCGGGCGGCGATAAGGACGGCGACGAGGATGAGGAGGGTGAGGAGGATGGCGATAGTTAGAGATGTTATATATATGAGTTAGTATGATATTTTGTTTCTTCAACTATATATTGGCGACCCTTATGTAAATATTTGTTTCCCCGTACATGTTGTGATGTATTTGGCGACCCTTATGCAAGGTTTGTGACTAGGAAGCCCCGTTTTGTAGACTATATTGTGTTTATTAGGATTTTGGACGATTTAGATTTATTAGATCAAATGCGTTGTTCTGTTGTATTGTATTGTGTTTTGGTACAAGTTGTGATGTATTTGGATAGAGTCTATATTGTGTTTATACAAGTTTGAAGTTTGGTAGATTTTTTCCCGAAAAATTCCTAAAAAATCTAGAAATTGCCTGCTCTGCAAGCTGTATTCAAAAAATGCAGACATATCCTGGGCGACATGTCGCCCGGGAAAGTCAAACCAAAAAATAATTAAAAATGAATCTCGGGCGACATGTTGCCCGGGTTACCCGGCACTAAACGACAAATAACGTAATTGATAGTTGACAAGTCAACGTATATGAAACGTTTCTCGGGTGACATGTCGCCCGGGATAACTCCAAATTAATTAATTAATCTATCTTAATCGTTAATTATTTTTTTATTAATACACTTTCTCGGGGGACATGTCGCCCGGGAAAGTAATCCACCGTGGCATTTAATAGTCTGCCTGAAACAATACGGGCCCCACCAAGTCACTCGGGAAAGTCACCCGGGAAAGCCCGGAAATGTCACTAGGGATTGTGGTAAATGTTGTAGTGAAAGATAAAACATTCATATACAACATACGTCAAGTTCTGAGGTTACAGAAGTATTAAAGTTGAAAGGCTTACTTTTCAACAGGTTTGAAGGATCGTTGGTCGTCAATAGGATAGTTCTATCATCACTACTTTAAATTATTTGAACAGAAGTAAGATAATTTAGTTTGTTGACTTCTTTAGGAAGTCAATTAAGCTTAATGAAGAGTGGTGGTGTCTGACAAAGATATTGGTGATGATCATCTTCTAACTAAACACAGATAGGTTTTTAAACTGATATAATATCGTAAAGAGTTTCATATTCATCATTACTGTTTGACTTTTGTTGGAATTGTATCAAAGAAAATATTTGGAAGTTTTTACTGTTTTTTATAAAAGCTAATCAACGCTTTTACTAATAAATATTATTATTAGAGCATGATTTTGTGACTAGGAAGATCCAAGTTTAAAGCCTGGAATATGGCTTGCAATTATCAATAAGCACGAACAATGTTGCTTTTTGATGTGGTATGAGGGTAACATTTAGTAAACTATCAGGTTTGGTTTCGGATTTCGGCAATCAAATGAATGTGGTATGAGGGTAGCATTTGTAGGTTGAAACACCTAAAATCTCCTTAAAGAATTTGTTATCTTCTTGGGAAGTTACCTGAAGATATTGGCAGATTGGAATGTTTAGAGGAGCTATATTTGTGGTCTGTAAGTATTAAAAATCTTCCAGATAGCATTTGTATGTTGAACCACCTGAAATCACTTGAAATCAGATGTTGTTTTCTTCTTGAAAAGTTACCTGGGGATATTGGCCAATTAGAATGTTTAGAGAGACCAAGGGTAAGTGCGTGTTTCTTTTTACAAGATATTCTAAACAGCATCTGTACCATGGTCGAGTTGGTGATATTGAACAGCTCTAAAAGCCCAAAGAAGTCACTACATTAAGAACTTTATTTACAGGTACTTTCTCCGTTCTCTATAAGTTGTCTTATGTTTGATGAACTTTATTTACAGGTACTTCATTCACATCTCAAGCTTCTCTCAAACAACGACCTAAAAAGAACTCGAACCGAGTGTGGATTCAAACGCACATTTGCGACACTCTTTGGTCAAGATGTTGAGACTTTCACAAGCACAATGTTCCTAAACGTGGATCAACTAGAAAAGCACCTTGACAAAGAAGAATTTCATAAGATTGGATCCATGGCTGCTTTCAAAGTACTCGAGACATAGTTTCAGAAATTCATCAAGTCATGGATTTATTTGGATGATGAATATGTTATAATGACACGCAAGTAATTTCTAGAATACACTCAACTCGAGATTCAACAATTCCATGATACACTGCATAAAAGAGAGTATGACAACAGGGTGAATGAAAGACAGATGCAGACAACAGAGGAAAAGGTTGATACGAGTAAAGCATTAGATGTTATTTTGGTTGAAACAGAAAGCAGTGAGACATAATCAGGAAAGCATGATACAAGCAAGAGTTCCGGGAATATGCACGATTTATGATGTCAGATATCAAACCCAATAATAAGATGAATAGCCATGTGCTGAGGTACATAAGATTGTATATAATGTATCTACTACAGGACAACAACATACTGAGCAACCTGAATTCAATAATAAAGGAGAGGTTGACGAGAATGCTGAACAATGTCATGACATACGTCCTTTGCCTACTAAATTAACTGATAACCAGATAACTGAACTCTCAAATCAATCTCTCGAGTCTAAAAATACTTATCACAAAAAGATCGTTGCCCAGTTTCAAAAAGATTTTTCAAAACTCGAAGCACATTGTATTAATCATGAACTACAACTGCAAAACAATGTATTAAAATCAGGGCAACAGAGTCAATTTTTAAATCAAAAAAGTAATGAAGCCAATGTTAAAAAGGATATTGATGATTTTGAAACCATAAACATCGAATTGGAACATAAAGTGGCTAAATTACTTAAGGAAAATGAGACTTTGAAAAAGCATTACAAAGATCTGTATGATTCTATCAAAGTAATGAGAACTAAGATTATAGAACAGACAACTTCTTTGATTGCTAAAAATGATGAATTCAAAGCTCAACTTCAAGAAAAGGGGTTTGCATTTGCAGCATTAAAAAATAAGTTAAGGAAACTATCAGGAAATAGTGTGAATACTAAGTTTGCAAAACAATCAATCTTGAGGAAACCGGTTTTACAACTACACAGAAACCAATCAGTTGTTAGACAACCGACTGCGTTTAAGTCTGAACGACCTAGAATTTTAAAACCACGGTTGCCTCCCAAATTGATGTGAATAACGATTTTTCAAAACCAGTCACTGCACATTATTTGCCTAAGGAAAGAAAATATGCCTCTGCAAAACCTCATCACGTGATTGCATCTAGCAACTCTAGGAATAGTTCAAAGAACATGCCAATATTTAGCTCAAAACAAAGCACAACTAATGATTGCAAACCAAAACCTAAGATCGATAACAGAATATCTAGGAATTGACCTGCATCTAAGAGTAGTTGCGTAATGACAAAGACTGTGCCCATAGCATAACACTTTAGGAATTCTAGAAATTTTTCTGACTCCAAAAATTTTGTTTACTCGACATGTCAGAAATGTGTCTTTAATGCAAATCATGATTCTTGTGTAACAAAATTCCCGAATGAATTCAACGCACGTGCTATGGTTCCATCCCATAAGACAACAAACAGAAACAAACCCGTAGAGCAAATAAGTATTGCAAAAACCTAGAAAGACAGATCCCTACAGGACATAGGTTTTCAACCAAAAAGACTTTCGCTGTGCATAAGAAAACATTTCCTAGAGCTTGTCTTACGTGGAAACCAACGGGTAGAATTCTCAAGATTGTTGGTCTTAGATGGGTTCCAACTGGAAAGATATTCACCTCTAGCACAACCACGGTTAACAGTGAACCCCCACATGCTTCCAATACAGATATCACTAATCTTCATGAATGCATATAAAATCTTGATTCAAGGGCAGGTACATCCATCAATGTCTAAGAGGAATAAACTCTTGATTTGAATGCAGGTACTCCTTTCAATCTAAAAAAGGAAAGAATCAAGGTGTGGATAAAAGAAAATGTGATATCTGGGAGACCAAGGTTACATAGGACAACTTTGATACAAGAGATATTTGCTCGACAAAAGTCCAGGGGATTCAGTTTACTTACTTCTTGATTTTTAAGTTATTTTTTTTAATTTTTGTATATAAAAATATAAAACCTATAAAACCAAATACAAAAATATAAATTTCAAAAAGAAAATACAAAATTAGAAAATTAAAAATTCCAAAAAGAATCTTCTCGACATGTCTCTTGGAATCGATAACATTTACGTACCTAGAAATGTCGATTAATATTGACATGGGTATGTAAATGAAGTTCGAGCAAGAGTTCAAACATTTCAAAACATGTCATTTTTAATTTTCTTCATGGCTTATGTGCAAATCAATACATAACCCGGACTTCAAATAAAGGAAAGTTTATCTAAAAAGTTAACTTATCCTCACAACGAGAAAATTAATTTTCTCGGTCTTGAGCTGTTCTTACAAGACATTTAAAGTTTTGAGCTCAAGAAAAAGTATGTGTACGTTTCAGTGCACTTATCTTTGGCGTTAGAGGAGAAGTTTTCTAACATGTGTTTTTCAAAGAGTTGAACACAATTTTTTAAGAATTTCTCAATGACAATTCAAAATCTTTCAAAATTGTATGTTCAACACTCCATCCCTCACAAAGTTTTATAAGACGACAATTTTACAGTTGGTTCAATTATTGAGGGGGAGTTTTTCGAAAAATAAAGTTTTAATGTTTTTGGATACATCATCACATGACAATTTTTATGTATTCAAAACATTATAAAAAGGTCTCTTAATAACAACTTTGTAATATTAATGACAACTCAATAGAATATCTGTTATAAGACGACCTAGTGTTTGAGCATAATTTTTCAAGAATTCTTCAATGACATTCATAATCTCTCAAAATTATGTGCTCAACACTGTCTCACCCTTAATTTTATATTCTTTTTACAACTTGGTATCATCTTTTGGTGTGAAACATATGTTAAATTGAGGAGGAGCAAGAAGAAAAAGTTCTACTTAATTCATGCTGATAACTTTTTCTCCCCATAGAATTTTCATGAAAAATTTTAATCACCTGGTATTTCAGAACTAAGTGATTTAGTGCTTAAAATAATGGGAGAAATGCAATTAAAATGTGATCTAGAAAATAATAAGTGATCTAAAGTCTCAAGATTAAAAAGTGCTTTATACTTTTACTCACATATGCGAAACACTTTCGTTTATTGATGCACGTGTAAAGGGGGAGTCTTTCTAAAAGATGAAACTCTTAAAGTGTTAAACGTTTTGATAATTCTATCAAACACTTTGATTGATTTTTCAATGGTTTTATGGTGAAGATCAAATACCCAACAACATATTAATTTCATGATGATTATAAAGTCATAAGATGGTTAGGTTAGTTATTAGTCCTATGATCCAACCAGGACCGGAGGAATCAACCCAGGACAATCCATAGTTAGAAATAACAGTTATAGGTATGATTGGCGATGAATGAGTATAAGGGAATAATGCCGACTAAGACATGAGTTAACGCTGGAACAATCACAACAAGATGTTAGGAATGACGTCTTGGTAAGTATTGAAGAGGTTGAAGAATTAAAAAGAAGTGTATGGATACAGGGTGAAAATAAAGCAGCCCTCCACACACTTTAGGTAGAAACCGGGTCAATACATAATCTATCAGATTCACAAAGATGAATTCTGGTATTGAAGATAAGACATCATGGACACAGTGATGCACTACACAACCCTTCCCAGCCATTCAAGTTTCTCTCAACATATACTTGTCTGATTTGTCACATGTCTGATTAGTCACTGTATTTTGTAATTAAATAACATTGCGTGAGGACACGGCAATACCTTAGTATGGGGGATTTTGGTATGTGTTTAATTACACATACCTTTTACCTTTAAAAACGAGCTAAAATAACCAAAAACGGACTTAAAATGCCAAATATATGCTTGTTTTGCTAAATGTATTGTGCAGGAACGGATAACCAAGAAAAGGACGAAAAACGAAGCCAAAACGACAAAACCGGACTCGGAATGGAAAAGCAGGAAAAAGACAAAGTCAAAGTCCAAGCCCAAGCCTGAAAAAGTCAACAGAAAGTCAACCCAAGTCAACCCCGAAGCCAAAAGTCAAGAAAAATAAGTTTAAGGACTAAACTTGTTAAGTCCCTAAACTTATTTAAAGAGAAAAAAGAAGGAAATGAAGAGAAGGACTTAAACTGCCAATATGGGAAAGTTATACTACAAGGGCTAAACTGCCAAAAGCCTAAACTTATAACCACCAAGGACGTGTGATGCAAAGAGTTATATAACCCTTGGGGGGTTATAATGCCAAGTCCCCAAAGTTATTTAACCACAAGGACGAGTGGTGCAAAGTGACATATCACTTTGGAGGACTTATGTTGCCATTTACACAAACCTTCACCCAACAATTTAAAACACTGTTTATCTTCCCCAATGTTTCCCGCCAATACCCAATCCCAAGACCAATCACGGGTCTTTTTCATCCCTTTTACCCTGCAACACCTACACAATTCAGTGGATAAAACCTTCACCTCACCTCCACTAACCCCCTCATCACATGATACATCCACGTTGGCAATCCATGGCACCACAACACACATCAAGGGCTGTGATGATTTGGTTAGGGCTCCAAGGCAGGATTAAGGGTCAAGATTGGTTTTTGGTTTGCTCTCACCAAACAAACACAACAAACACAATGCAAAGAAGTTAGGGGACATCTATAAAAGAGAAAGAAAGATGAACAGTAGAGAGTTAGTTAGTAGTTAGTTTTTAGAGAGTTCAGTTTTATTTTGTAATTTTCTCTTTTTCGTTACTGTTCACTTTGTCAAATTAAGTTCTTTTTAATCTGTCAATTTCAGTTGTACTTCCTGTTTTCTTCTATTGTACTTTACTTTCTTAAGCAAGTAAGAGCAAGTTGTATTGTGTTAGTTCTCAAGTTTATATGTTTTAAGCTATTCTTAAGTAATAAGCTTGTAATAAGCTAAATTTAGCTTATTTTGTTTCCTTATGCTCTAAAGTTGTTCAAAAATATGTTAAAAGTCTTTTAAACACTGTTTTTGTCAATTTTTATTTGTCTCTATGCATTTGAGTTAAAGTTGATAGAATTTGGAAGCAATAGTGAAGAATAAGCTACAAAGAGCTTATTGAGCTTTTAAGCTGGTTTAGAGGCTAAGGTAGCCGTTAGGGACTTGATTTAAGGCTGCTCATTCAGAAAGAGCAGCCTAGTAGCCTGAGACTACAAAGTCAAGGTTTCAATTCTTATTTTCAATTTAGTATAAATTTAGCTTAATTAGACTTGCTTATTGCTTTCCATTTGTTTTCATATATGCTTAATCATGCTTGATTAGTTGTCTTTTACTTGTTGTGAGTTTTCATTGCTTAGTTATTGTTGAATTTTTGATTTCTTAAAGACTGTCATTATAAGTAGTGTAAGCTAGGTGAGTAACTAGCTTATTACTACTTATAAGCTGTAGTTTTTAGTGATCATATAGCTTAAGTAGGTGAATTCTAGTGTGAGTAGCTATAAAGATTTAGCTGTTTTAGGTTTTAAAATAGTTTTTAAGTATAATAAGTTTGGGACAGTTTGAGATAGGGAGTGTTTGGGATAATGCATATTTGACCTCTAAAGTCAACAAGTCAGTATCAAAGCACTTTGCAAGTTTGTGTTTAGTCATATTAACAAGTTTTAAATAGGATTTAAGAGTTAGTTAGTAGAATTTCAAAGTTTTAAGTTTAAAAAGCTTGAATTTGCACCAGGGCAGTTTTGAAGGTGCAAATGATTTTAGAATTTAGTGTTTCACAGCTTTCTATTGTTCAAGTATTGTCAATGTAGACTTAGATACATTTAGTGAAGTGGTTTATAAGTTCTAACTCTTTAATTTTAGCCTGCACTTTAGGATTTTACCAAACATATCAGCATTGGCAGGTTTAACAACAGTTAGTACTGTTGTTGATCACCATTTTTCTAGTAACTTTTTAGCTTTAGTAATTAGGAATTAGAATTTGATTTTAAGCATTTCCATAGTTCTCCATTAGTTTAGTATAGATAAGCTTTTAACTTTCACTTTTAAGCTTTTAGTATAGCTTATTTGAGCCTGCAAAAGTAGATTAACAGCAAATTAGATTAATAGCTTAATTCTCTTAGAATTTTCATTTCTAGTTGTAATTGTTAAAAACCTTTTATCTAGGTAAATTCAATATTCTTAGGTTAGCTTATTTCCAAAATTGTGGTTTCTAAAATTTAGTTTTAAGCTGGTTAGCTTATTAGGAATAGCTTTAAAACAGTTTTAAGCTTGAACTTTCACTATTTGATAGTAAATTTCTCATTAATCTAGGTTACTTGTAGTTCATTTCTTTTTAGAAATACTTAGTATACATCTTAAGCTTTTTATAGCTTCTTTTAGTTTTAACTTTCATCTAGAAATAAGCTAGAATTAAGCCAAAGTGTGAATAAGCTAGTAAACACCTAGTTTCTGTAACACAGTCCAAAAAGCTAAGTTTCTAGCTTATTCTATTGTTAAAAGTTCAAAGTGCCTTTATTAAAGTTGTAGAGTATAAGCTCTTCTTCAACTTTGTAGTTTTAAGTTTTAGCTTAATTTCATTTTTTAATAAGCCGAAAATAAGCTGAATCGCGAGGTCTGTTTTGTACTTTTTCAATAGTTCAAGGTTACCCGTTTTAACTAGAGTGTAAATTTCCAACAGTTACCCCGCCTACCCTTTTCTTTCCTTTATTACACTTTCTACCCTAGACTTTTAGGAATATTAAAATAGTTTTATATTTTTAAATTTAGTTTAATAAAATTAGGTTTAGGATTTTAATTGATAAAATTAGGGTTCAATTAGTTTATAAAAATTGGGCATTTTTAGTTCATTAAATTTCTGCACCTTTTTAGTAGATAAAAAGCATTTTTCTTAATTTTTCCAGTTAAAATTGTATTTTCTAGGAATTAAAATAGGTTTTAGTAATTTCTTTTTCTTAAATAAATCATAGAAAATAGAAAAATAGTTAAAAATTTCTAATTCTTTTTCCTAAAATTTTCTTTTTAAATCTAGTATTTTTGAAAAATAAAAGTAAAATTTTAGTGATAATATTAGAAAAGTTTATTTTTAGTTAATACATTTTCTTAAAGTAAAATTCATTAAAAAATTCAAAAAATATTAAAAAAATTCTATTATTTTTTCCCTAAAATTGTTTCTTTTTAAATATGTATTTTAGGTATAAAATTTTTACAAGTAGTGCTTTAGATTTTAAATTTCAGTTTTAGCTCACGTTTTTAATTTTCGTTTATTAAATTTCCGTGCTAGTTAATTGTTTTTAGTTTGTGCTATTAAATTTGTAGTGTAATTCAAAATTCAAAAATCCTTTATCAATTCTTGACTGTATCGATTCTCCAGCACAGCCTCGTTGGGGATAAACGACCCGGGAACATTCTATACTACTTCTCGGTTTTATTGATTCTGCTTTTAGACTATTCTTACTATATATATTTTATATTTTATTATATATTATATATATTTTAAGGTGTAGATTGGACGGATCACCTCGCCTTGAATTCCATCGAACTTTGACAATGGGAATTCGACTTTGCTTGAGCTGCTTCACTTCGCGGTCTATGATTTCTACTGGTTCTTCAATAAAGTGCAATTTGTCGTCGAGTTGGATCTCTTCACGAGGGATAACCAAGTTTTCATCCGCCATACATTTCTTAAGATTCGAAACATGGAAGGTGCTATGAATTTCACGGAGTTTATCAGGAAGCTACAGCTTGTATGCCACGAGACCAATTCTTTCTATGATCTTGAATGGCCCAATGTACTGTGGACTCAACTTACCATGTTTCCCAAAGCGAATTATGCCATTCTAAGGCGATACCTTTAACATGACCGTATCACCCACTTGAAATTCCATCGGTTTGTGTCTAACATCCGCATAATTTTTCTGACGGCTTCGAGCAGTCAATAACCGATTTTTAATTTGCACTATCTTCTCAGTTGTCTCCCGCACCATTTCTGGACCTGTGAGTTGGCTATCTCCAACCTCACTCCAGCAAACTGGCGATCTACACTTTCGCCCATATAAAGCTTCGAATGGTGCAGCCTTAATGCTCGCATGATAACTGTTATTGTAAGAGAATTCGACCAATGGTAAGTGTCGATCCCAACTACTACCAAAATCAATTACGCATGCTCGCAACATGTCCTCCAGCGTCTGAATAGTTCTCTCGCTTTGACCATCTGTCTCTGGGTGGTAAGCAGTGCTCATATCCAGTTGGGTTCCCATCGCTTCTTGCAGTGATTTCCAAAATCTTGATGTAAACAAACTGTCTCTATCAGAGATAATTGATGTAGGCACGCCATGCTTACATACAATTTCCTTTAAGTATAATTGGGCGAGTTTCTCTATGCTGTCAGTCTTCTTCATCGGCAAGAAATGAGCAGATTTGGTTAATCGGTCAACAATAACCCAAATGGAGTCATAACCACTTGGCGTTCTTGGAAGTCCTGAGACGAAATCCATGGTTATTTTCTCCCACTTCCACTCTGGGATTTCAGGTTGTTGAAGTAGACCGGATGGCTTTTGGTGCTCAGCCTTTACCTTGGCACAGGTCAGACATTTACTGACATAGGTGGCGATCTCAGCTTTCATGTTCGGCCACCAATAGAGCTTCTTTAAGTCTTGATACATCTTGTCTGACCCCGGGTGAATGGAATATTTAGATTTGTGCGATTCATGCATGATCAAATCCCGTAATCCTCCAAACAACGGTAACCAAATTCGCCCTTCAAAGCATTGGATTCCATCAGAACGGGTCTCAAATATCGGCTTGACCAACCTTCCAAGATTTTCAGCTTTCACGTTTTCCTCTTTCATTGCATCAGTCTGAGCATTGAGTATTCTCTCAGGTAAATTAGTGTGTACCGTCATTACCAAAGATCTAACCCTTATTGGTTCTCTGTCCTTTCGACTCAGGGCGTCGGCCACTACGTTGGCCTTACCAGGATGGTAACGGATTTCGCAATCATAGTCACTCAAAAGTTCAATCCATCGCCGCTGTCTCATGTTGAGTTCTTTTTGATCCAGAATGTACTATAGACTCTTGTGATCTGTGTACACAGTACACTTAGTACCATACAAATAATGTCTCCAGAGTCTAAGTGCAAACACTACAGCACCTAGTTCTAAATCATGGATCATGTAGTTTTCCTCATGTTTCTTTAGTTGTCGAGAGGCATATGCTATCACCTTTTCCCTCTGCATCAGAACAGCTCCATAACCTTTGTGCGACGCATCGCAGTACACAACGAAGTTCTCAGTTCCCTCAGGCAAAGCTAGGATAGGAGCGGAGCATAACTTCTGCTTCAAAGTTTGGAACGCCTCATCTTCTTCCGTATCCCATTCATACTTTTTGTTCTTCTCGGTCAATTTAGTTAGAGGCTTGGAAATTAATGAAAAACCCTTAATGAATCTTTGGTAATATCCGGCTAAACCCAAAAATTGCCTGACTTCTTTTGGTGTTGTCAGTGCAGACCAATTTCGGATAGCCTCAACCTTCGCAGGATCCACGTGAACACCTTTATTGTTGATCACGTAACCGAGGAATTGTACCGACTCAAGCCAGAAATCGCACTTCGAGAATTTGGCGTACAATTGCTCATTCTTGAGTAACTCTAAAATGATCTTCAGATGTTTTCCATGCTCTTCTTTATTCTTGGAGTAGATAAGTATGTCATCGATAAACACGATCACAAACTTGTCGAGGTACGGTTTGCACACTCGATTCATTAGGTCCATGAACACCGCATGCGCATTGGTTAAGCCGAACGGGGCATTATTGAATTCTTAGTGACCGTACCTAGTCTGAAAGCAGTATCGATGTCTTCTTCTCTAATTTGGATGGTGATAACAGACGCAGATCGATTTTGAGTACACGCTGGGAACCTGAAGTTGATCGAACTGGTCAGGCAATCCTCGAAGTTGATACCGATTCTTGACTGTAAACTTATTTAGTCGCGGGATAATCGATGATACGGAATGATCCGTCCTTCTTCTTAACAAACAACACTGGAGCTCCCCATGGCGACGAGCTCAGACGAATAAACCCTTTTTCTGATAATTCTTGCAATTGGTCCGCCAATTCCTTCATTCGGAATTGTGCAATCGTTAAGGGCTCGTGCAACACTAGGTGAAGCACCTGTACAAGTTCAATTTTAAATTCCACTTGCCGAGGTGGTGGGAGTCCCGGTAAGTCATCAGGAAACACCTCGGAGAAATCTCGAATCACCGGTACATCTTCCAAACATTTCTCCTTTGGTTCTTTCTCGGTTACATGGGCCACGAACAACTGATGTCCTCTTTTGATGTATTTACTGGCCTTTATGCAGGATATTATCTTTAATCGGGACGTACTACAGTCGCCCTTAACTACCAGTGTCTTATTCTTAACGGGTATATGCACTACTTTCTTGCCACATACAATAACGGCATCTTGATTAACTAACCAATCCATCCCAATAACTACGTCAAAAGTTCCCAGTTCAATGGGCATAAGGTCAATTTTAAATAAGTGATCTAATAAGTTCAAGGTACATCCTTTTAGGATAGTATTAGTACTAGCGACCCTTCCATCGGCCAATTCCACTTCATAGCTAGTGTCTAGTCTAACTGGATTAATGTCTATCAAGTGACTAAAACTAGTGTTCACGAAGCTTTTATCAGATCCTAAGTTAAATAATACAGTTGCATAACAGTTGTTGAGTAGAAACATACCCGTGACCACGTTCGGTCCTTGCTGCTTCTCAGTATCTGTAATCACATAAGCACGGCCTCGAGGTTCCTCACCTCGTGGATCTCTTTTCTTCGAGCAATAGTTCCTTGTATGTCCCTTTTCTCCACAATCATAACATGTCACAGTTGGTCGCGCATTAGCACCCGTAGCTATAGCCTTGCCCTTACAATCTCATGCCATGTGGCCTGCCTTTCTACAGTTGTTACATACTACCTTGCAATACCCAAAGTGATGCTTTCCACAACGATTACAGAGTGGTTTGTTTCCAGCATACCCACCTTGCTCAACAGGGGCGGTGGTCATTGCTCGGGCATTTCCCTGCCTTTGATTGTTCAGCTGGTTATGGCGGGTGTTGTCCCTATTGTTGTTTCTGTTGTTACCGTTGTTACCACCTTGTGAGCTTTCCTATTTCCTTTTATTGCCCTCAGTAATCCTTTCTATTAGAGCTGAGCCTTCGTTCCTTCAAGGCATGTGCCTCTCGCACAGCTTCTTTCAGGCTAATGGTTTGGATCCAATAAACTGTACCTTTATTGTTGTCAGTTAGTCCTGGATATAAGCCTCGATTTTCTTGCGTTCACTCGGGACCATTTCTGGACATAGTTATACCAGCTCATGAAAGCGCTTGGTGTAAGCAGTTATGTCAAACTCCTTGACCTTCAAATTCTACAGTTGTGCTCCATTCGCTGCACTTCCTCAATGGGGCAAAATTCCTCTGTCATTAACCTTCTCATTTCAGTCCAACCAATCTGATAGAGCTTTAACCCATCATAGCAACTGGAATTAACCACGTTCAGGCACGCCCTTGATGTGTTGGCAGCAACAAATTTGACCTTTCGAGTCAGCACATTCACTTATTCCAAAAACCATTTCTGTTTTCTCGAAACCACCTACTTAGCTCAACAGCTCCCTCGTGTCCATGGAAGACCGTAGGGTTGCATTTCTGATCCAGAAAGGTACATTCTGAGCAGCTGGAGCCCCACCTTGGCCCCCAGCTTCATTGTTTCTTTGTCTCCTAGCATTTGATTGCCTTTCTCGTTCTGCCTCCACAGCAGCATTGACCCTTTCAGTGACGAGTCGCTCAATAGCCGCTTGGTTCATTGGTCTTGGTGGCATGATTCTATCACAACACAAAGAAAGCCTCAATGAGTATTTATATAATGACATTAATCACTATCTATACAAAGACCATAATAACAACACAATCACACACTATCAAGTAGTAAATTCAAAGGACAGCCTTTTATCATCATTTACCACTAAGAGTTAATACATCGTTGCATTGTTTCGCATAAATGATAGTATAAGTGTTTACAAACCTCAAGTGCTATGTAAGTTCAATATACTGAGAGTGTAGTGTTAGTGAATACAGAACGGGAAAGATACTACTAATAAAATTGAAACGTACTAAGAGTCACACGTAGGTGGAGATTAACCGTGGCTCAGTTATTGGTGCAGTATCCTTACGGGTAGGTGGATTTACATGCTATCTCAGGTAGTAGGAGCACTGTGGGCACAAGGCATCACCTGTTGCAGCAAATCATAGGATCTCTGAGGATCATTTGTGTAGTAACAGGAGCCAATAGAGTGTCTACAGGTTGCAGCATGTATGGACGGCGTGCAACTGCGGAGATATCTGACCGACGCCCCTCCGGTGGTAATAGATTCTCAACCATAATAGACCAACGTCTCAAGTGATGGTAATGCCATGTTGCCCGGTCATTCTCTCTCCAAGCATCTCTAGTGCGGTTTTCACTACAGTCTAACATCATCTTCAGTCGCTTATTATCAGCACGCACATCCTCCTCCTCAATATGCTGAACCCTGCGATGGAGAGCATCCAGGTCACTCCTAAGGTGACTTGGCGTGAGATCCTCGGGGTTATGACCAGCAGCAGCAGCAGAGGACGATGATCCCGTCCAAACCTGAGTATCAGTGAAGAGTCTCTTAAGTGGTGTTAGTCTGCAAGTACCGACGGTAGCAGCCTCAGGTATAGGATTAGCAGGAACAGGAGGTGGTATGGGTGCAACTTCATCCTCGGCCTCAGCCTCATCCTCAGCCTCAGCCTCATTCTCAGCCTCAGCCTCATTCTCAGCCTCAGCCTCAGACTCAGAGTCCGATGCAGGTGGCGGAGGGTAAAGTGGGTCCGCCCCCTGATAAGGGAGTATCCATTCTGGGCCGTCCCATTGTTCATCAGCTTCCATCTCTTCTTCTTCTTCTTCTTCTTCTTCCATTTCCGGATCTTCTTCCGGATCTTCCTCCCCCTCCTCCATCTCTGGGTCTTCCTCTTCGACCCAACCATTCATGTTGTTTGGTGCTGCCTCCGCAGCTGGCGCGAATTCGTTATTGTTTGGAGGTAGGTTGGCCATGATGATCTACAAATTGCGTAAAATAAATAAGGATTACTATACGAGTAATAATTTATATGAGAATACGAATGCATGACGATGCTTCAGGAATATGCATGATGATCGATAAATAGTATGAATATGCACAATAATATTTGTTACATATAAAAATTTCATTTTTGAAATCTAAATAAACAATTCTTGATGCTTCGCGGATAAGCATATCAATCGATATATATATATATTATATACATATCATTTACATATAATTTATATTTAGTTATATGATTTATTCGCTAGTAAGGCACCCAAAATGTGCATTAAGAATACTCAAATAGGAATAATCCTATGATCGTGAATAAACAAGGGCCTTCGAGAGTCTTAGCGCGCATAAAAAAGGGTTATAGTTTAGGTAAAAAAAATTTTTTTTTTTTGACATAGGTTTCTCTTAACCTGTAGCTTGATACCAATCTTTAAACCCCCTAATTTTCACGCTGCGGAATATAAAACACTTGGGTCGTTAAATCATAGGACACAATTACCATGGATTTAAAAAACGACTCAAAAAGAGGCGTTTAAAAAACATTGTTCCAATTTAATGATGTTTCTAATATTCAACATACGTCCCACAGGATCGTTACCAAATTTCATAACATAAGTTTTCCAAAACATGGATAATTATTTGGTATAATGGAACAAAATACAAGTTCTTTAAAACTTTAGCGCAGACTCCTCGTACATAGCATCCTTCACCCTTGGGTTACTGAGATAAAACATGCTTTAAAAAGTCAACAAAATGTTGAGTGAATCCATAGAGTTTGTAAGAGTTAAAAGAGAACACAAGTTTTGTTCATCGTGTGACTTGTTGTACGGACAAGCCATTAATCAAGTTTCTATTGCAATAAGCTCATGACACCGAAGCCTTGACGTTAACACATATCTGTATGTAAATCATGTTGCCCCATAACTAGGTATTATTGCCTTATACCTAAATTCTAAATACAAATTGTCTGTTGTGGGGCTCGAAAGGAATCGATTTATACCCCCCCCCCACCGGTCCGGGGGCTGTGTCAAACCCAATAGATCTATTTACTTGTACTAGCGCTTACCCATTATAGGCAATTAACAGTTCATGATGTGGGGTCTTTTGGCAATAGCTACTTATGCAATCTAATCTCATATCGGGTCCAGTTTTCCATAAAATTTTCTTGTGGCTCAGTGTATAAACAAGCATGTATCTCCCTCGCGGGGTTTCATAAATACAGTTTTTTTTTTAAAAGTTGTGAAAGGGCTGTGAGGCTATGAACTCACCTTGTGAGGTAGGTACTATCAAACATTTAGAGCCGGAAGGATAGGGGGGGGGGGCGGGCCACCTGGAGGGGTGGTGGGAGTATGTTTTGCTTTGGTGTAGTGAGGCAGTGCTAGGTGTGTGGTGGTGGGTTGGTGGGAGGTGTAGTTGGGGGGTTGTCCACTTTGTTTTTATAAGTATCAAGGTACCTACGTAGGAAGCAATAACCCGATCAGATAGCGGCAGCGGAGAGGCGACCAAATCCCCCAAGATGCTGGTTATTGACCGGTTTTAGTTTTATGGCGGGGTCGCCGAGGCGCGAGCACAGTGTACCGAGGACGCGCGCAAGAGAACGAGAGGGGAGTGGGGCGCAGATGCGCGCGCGCGTGGGCACCGCGTCTTAGAGCTATATAAATGTAACTATGTCTTCACGCGAAGGAAAATTTTGATATGGACATATGCTTTATGTTTTTGTGTTGGGGTAGCTTCGTAGGGGTAGGGTGTTGGGGGGGGTATTTTTGGGTGTCGGTAGGTCGTGGTTATCGTGATTCTAGCAGGGCTGTGCTTTCCCATGGTTTATGGTATTAAGGTTTCGTTATTTAATGTTTGTTACCTTATCTGTTATTAATATGTCATTTCATCCATGTGTTTCTCGGTTACTCGTTTACCCATCAACTCACACAAATTTTTTCCCGTTTTTTTGGTTTTACGTTCTAGTAACTTTTTATTTTATAAAATTTCTGAAATCTTCCAACTTTGCAGATTCTTAAATCAAATCCGTTAATTCTTTTTGAGCATGAGGTTTTTCACATCCTGATAAGAATTTGGAGGGAATGTGTCTAATTTTTCAAAAATCCAGGCCTCGCTTGTCCCGGGGAACAAAGATCCTCTAAAGTAGTGATTATTACCAATTTTACCACTGCTATGTTGTTAAAACACTGTTTATTTTCTGAATATTTCCACTCCACGAAAATGACCATAAATCAAAATATATATATGCTATAAACTTGAGACCACTTGGAGATGATAGATCTAAGTGTCCTCCCCAGGTAACAACTTTATATTTTAAAAGTTAATACAAAAATTATAGGGTTATACCCTGTTTTCCAACTTATTGCAAAAAGTGACTAGTTTTGGTAAATCCGCCGTATCTCGCTCATCCGGAGGAGATACAGCTCTATCCAATTAACCACATATACCTTAGACACATAACTATATCATTATCAAATTTCCCAGGTACCTTATTACCAAAAAAAAATTCGTGTATCTCAAACCTGTTTTACTATGTACGTGAAGAACAGTCCCATAACTCTTTTCCCCCAAAATTCAATCCAAAATCATTTTTATTTCATCTAGACCCTAAAACACAATGCCATTACTAATTATTAGACACATTAATAATTATACAAACACATTATTTCCAGAACCAAACTTCCATTTTTCATGAATTAAAATTATAGAAAACAAGAAATAAAAAAGGTAGAACAAATAAAAAGGAGATTATGGCTTACAAAAATGAAGATTTAGACTAGAGAATCAAACAAGAACACCCTATTTTCTTGTATGGGCTGATTCGAACCAAGGACCACTAGATTAACAAGCCTCTAATCTTCTTCTAATGAGGATAATATTTCTCAGCAAAAAAACCCGATCAAAACCCTCAAGAAATCCTAGAAGGGAAAACAAGCACTAAACACCTTCAATTTCATGAAATTGCACCATGCTTGCAAGAGGCCAAAGGATGGTGTTAGGAGGATAAAAATGAGATGAGAAATTTTGTATGATGGTGGTGGTGGTGAGTATGAATTCGGCAGCAATGGGGAGGAAGAAGGAAGAGAGTGGTTTTGAAGTTGGATGGTTATTTTTGCATGTTATGGAGAAGTGAGATAGAAAGATGAAGGTTTTATGGGAAAAATGAATATGTTGGTGTGTTGGATAAGCAAAACCGGCCTAGGGCCTTGGGTGGTGAGAAAATTACATTTTTTTTTGTTTATAAGTTTTATTAAAGTATAATGTAAGGTAATTTAAGAAAGGTAAGGTTTAAGGGTAAAAACGCGAGTTTTAGCAAGAATTTACGGAAACGCGAAACACAACGGAAAATGTAAATGAGGAAAATTATAATCATCGGGGAATAATATGAGATTAATAAATCACTTACGATTTCCGATGAAGACGGAATAGTTTGTCTAATTCGGCTCACGCCAAAAGCTATAAAAACGGAAAATTCTTACTAAATCGGGTAAACGTAAAATTAACAACTCGCTTAAAATGAAAATAGAAATAAAGCTCAGAGTAAATAGTGACCTTAAATACGGAATGTAACTTTAAGAACCTTAGATTTGCTAGCAGGAACATTAGTTTTAGATTTCCTAGGTTTTCGTGTGTAAACCAATGTTACGACAGGTTTAGGTATTTCATTATCTAGAACAGTTGGTTTCCTAAGGGGCACTTCAGTAGTTGTGGTAATCCTAGTTAAAGGGCATGCATTTCCTACTATAGGTGGAAGGTTCTCGTCTGTAGGTCTCCAAATATATCGATTATGTGTAAAAACACTATTTACTGTTGGTTTCCAAATTTTTTTCTTTGAACTTTTCTTTATAGATTTAGATTTTACACGAGCATTCACATTATTGATAAAATCAAGAACACACAAATCATGATTATTAAGAAGCATACAACCATTACACTTAACACATTTAAGTTTTGAATTTGCATTAAGCTTGGAATGCTGCACATTAGCTAGTTCACTTTAGGTGCACAACACAATCTTTATTTTTCAAATTAGATTTAACTTTCCTAGGGAGGCTTCTACTGTTATTCTTCTGAGTTTACCACTAGGTGTTTGCTGTATCTTATCTTTCTTTATATTGCCCTGATGGTGAGATCGCTGCTCTAGTTGACGGTTTTTACTCATGTATAAGACAACATAGGTTTGTTAGAAACTAGGTTTGATGTTGAGGCTGTTTTTTTGATTGTGTTTTCTGAGGATGTGACAGGCTCAGTAAATCTAATTCTTTTGTCCTTGTTCTTTGAGTCTCAGCCTACACTAATTTTCCATCAGTTTTGTTGTTACTTAGGGTTGGTTTTACTGCAGTGTTTGTAAGCAACTACTTGGAATTAGTTTTTGCATACCTATAGGCAGATTCTAAGGAAATGATTAGTGGTTATTTTGATTTAAACCTGTTCAACTAGATCCATAAAGAATGGTAGCTTCTTCCATGAGTTGTGCTTATATATGGCAGATGTAGCTGTACTTTTTATTCAATAGAGCAAAGGATTCATCAAAATTAATTCCCTCTTCTTGACGATAACCACGAGCAACCAAACGAGCCTTGTTCTTAAGAATTCCTCCCATTTCATCAAGTTTAACCTTATAAATCCATTTTAAAGTAATAACCATCACTTTATTTGGACATGGAATGAGTTCCTAGACTTCAAGACGTTCAAATTCATGTAGCTCCTCTTTCATTGCTTCAATCCAACATGCTTGAGTTAATGCATTTTTATAGTTCTTTGGTTCAACTGATGTGAGAAAGGCATCATAGAAACAAAATAAAGCTTGTTCATGGAGTTGGAGTCTTGTGGAAACAGGTCTTTCAAGTTCACCGATGATGTTTTCTAAAGGATGATCCTTGGTCCATTTGGTAACGTGTTCAGAGTTAGGAGTAGCAGTATGCACAATAGTAGGAATAACATCCAAAGAAAAAGATGCTTCAAAAATGTTTTTTGGAATTAGAATACCAAAGAACGGATCGTTATTCATGTGTGCAACATCTAAGTCATGATTGTCTTCTTCAACATCGTTAGGAATGACAGGAGATTGAGTTTCGGGTGTTGTTTGAGAGTTACTAGGTGATGGTGCATCTTGATCAACAGTTGTTGAGGAAGGTGAACCGGTTGATGCAGCTGGTTCTGGAGCAACTACTTCAGGAATTAGAGCAATGACTTCAGGGGCTGGGTAATCAACACTTGATGGAGGGTTGAGTAATTCATCAAACAGTGGTTGAAACAAAAGATCCCAATCAGTTCTTGAAGGTGGTACAAACGGTGTTGAAGGAGGAGGGTTTGGCACGAGTCCTGAACTGATTGTTGCAGGAGTCATTTCATGAAGTGCGGGTCCTGAACTGCTGTGTTCAGAAGCCATCACAGTCAGCTCATCAAAATCTACATGTATTGTCTCAATGATTCGTCTGGTACGTCGGTTGTAAATTCAAAATGCTTTCTTTGTGGGTGCATAGCCAATGAAAATACCAATATCAGCTTTTGGTTGTAACTTGCCCAAGTTCTCGCTATCATTTGTTGGATAAAAAGTGCACCAAATACATGGAAGAATGATAAGTCAAGAAGTTTGTCATGCAAAAGCTCATAAGGTGTTTTGCCGTGATGAAGGCGTATGACAGAACGATTTTGGGTAAAACATGCGGTAGCAACTGCTTCTGTCCATAAGAATAATGAAGCTTTTGCATAAATCAACATTGTGCAGGCAGCTTCAATTAGCATATGATTACGTCTTTCAACGACACCATTTTGTTGTGGAGAACGAGCAACACATGTTTCATGAGAGATGCCAACCTTCTCATAATATTCATGCAAAGTTTGGTTAACAAATTCAATTCCATTATATGTTCTGGTTCTTCGGACAGGCACTTTAAGCCGCACTTGGATCATCTTGAGAAACTTGATTATGAAATCTGGAGCTTCATCTTTTGACCTTAAGCACTTAACCCATGTAAATCGAGAGTAATCATCGACAATGACGAGGATGTACTTCTTTCCATTAACACTTGCAACACGCATTGGTCCACAAAGATCCAAGTGCAAAAGATAGAGTTTTTCTTGGTTGGTGTCTTCAAATTTAGGTTTGAAGGGTTTCTTCTTGCTTTTGCCCATTGCACATACAGAACACAGATGGTCCTTTTCAAACTTTAGCTTAGGAAGACCTCGAACATGACCATGTCTAGATAAATGGTTGATTGTACCTAAGTTCAGATGAGACAGACGTCGGTGCCATAGCCAGGACTTAGTCTTTGAGGCCTATGATAAGAGACATATAGGAAAAGACGCCATCATATCTCCAAGAGACAAAGTATACAGATTGTTTCCTCGAGATCCAGTCAATAGATCAACACCTTCTAGATTACGAATGAAGCAGGTGTGTTGACGAAAAGAAACTTTAAGGTTCGAATCACAGAATTTCCCAATGGAGAATAAGTTGTGTCCAAGTACTTCTACAAAGTAAACCCTTGATATCGTAACATTCCCAATCTGATAATCACTATATCCCAATATCTTTGCCACAATATCATTTCCGAATTTGACAACACCTAAAAATTTATTGACCAAATTGGTGAGCTGAGCGATCTTCGGTCATATGCTTGAAGCAACCGGAGTCCAAATACCAGAGAACAATTTGGACGACCTTAGCGAGAGCATCTGAACCATAATGAGATAAATTCTCCATGAGAGCAACTTTGGTAGTGTTAAGTTCATCACAATCATAATCATATGCATCCAAATCATCGGCTTGATAAGAAGCATTATAGGTAATGGCAGTTTGTGTGGCTTGACCTTCTGTAATTCCTGGATCTGCCAAAAATGCTAGTTCCTCCTCATGTAGAATTTGATCGTTTGCTTGAGCTTGTACCAACAACACTTTATCCTTAAACCACGAATCATCCTGTTTCCTCTTAGGTTTAGTGCACTGTTTGGACATGTGTCCTTCCCCTTTGCAATTGTAACAAATAACAGTCCTTTGTTTCCCAGAATTGGTTCCACTTGCTCCTAGAGTGTAGGTCCTTGTAGTACCCGTAGCAAAAGAAGTGTGTCTTCCCTGAATTGGTTATAAGGTTACTCTCCTATCATTAATGGTAGCTTGTTGTTTAGCGTTTGACGAATTCCTCAGCTGGTTATTAGTAGTAGGATAGCAGGAAGTGACAACAGCAGTCAAGAAAGACATTATGTGATTGATGGCATCAATGGGATCATCACCTTTTTGGAACACTAAAACAATTAGACCTGAGTCTAGTTGAGGAAATTTAGATTTTTGGTTAACTGTGGGAGCATATTCTAATTGAGGGATGGATGATGGTGGAGAATAAACGTTGTGATGAACTAATGATTGATAATCATTGGATGGATAAGTGATTGAAAGAGGTGTTAATGATTGATTATTTGAGTATTGTTGAGACTGATAAGGTGAACCATGTTATGGAGATTGATATGGTGAAACTTGTGGTTGAAATTGAGAGTTTTGGTATGAGTGCTGATGAGTTGGATAAGGAGACTGGGACATCTGATGGGTTACAACCAAAGCAAGCGGATCTGAGTTGTGTTCATGCATTAAACGAACCTCATTTGCATGAAATTCATGTTGTCCCAATTAGGCATGAAGCTGATCAATGTTAGTTGTAAGTATAACACCCCGTGTTTTCAAGTCATTGACGACGTCGATAAACCTAATATTTATTTTTAGTATTGTACGCGTTTACTTTTAATTTTATGTAT
>BQNB010018720.1:49953-67876 GCA_026074375.1 Tanacetum coccineum | reverse complement strand
GTGGAGGGAACATTTTGGGAATGAGAAAAGTCCGGAAACTATTACAGGATTACCGGTTAGGCAGCATACATTTAGACGTTTAGCGTAATATTTTGCGACAAGGGTGATTTTTAGTGTTTACTTTCTTAAAGCAAAAGAATGAAACAAAGTATCTTTTCAAAACCGGGCTCTATTTGCTTTTCGAATAGAGTCCCCTCCCCTTTAAGCCCCTCTCTAAAACCGGGATTTATGATACTTTCCAACCGGGCTTTATGTCCCTTTTTGTAGCATTAGTTTAAATGATTAAATACTACGTGCAACTTAATCTTTCTCTTATCATGTTTCCAACTTTAGTGGTGATGCATTAATATGAAAATTTTGCCATTGGTTTAAGTGTTTGGTATGTAACTTATTTGGTAAATCAACATATTATGTCTCGACTTGGTAACTAAGGTATGACAATGAACTAGTTTGACAATTTGTCTCATTGTTTTGGACCAATTAACATGTGCGTTTTGTTAATTAGAAGCTGCCATGCCATATTTATGGGTAACCTTACCACATTGGTTGACAAGTAAAGAGTAAGGCTTGACCACAAATTTGTTTACCTAAAAAAGTTGTTTGACCAGTTTCGTTGCTAGCCGATATATTACCATCAAATGGGCAAACTTACCACATTCAGTAAAGAAAGTAAGAAACAACATAAGTTTGAGTGAAACCAAGAGAGTACGTTGAGCAAAGTTCACCTTAATTTCATCAATTATAATACTAATGCCTCAAGGCCAGGGTGATGCAAAATCGAAAGTTGACGGGTTAAAGTCAAAGTGGTTTGTTTGACACTAAAAAATCAAAACAAGTGATTGAGAATGAATGGTGTATTGATATTGATTAGTTTTATCTTTTATTTATAGCTAGAGTCCCTTCAAAACATCACTAATATGATTAAAGCTGCAGATGTCATGGGGAAGTGACTGATCAAGTCAATAGTGTGTGTGTGTATATATATATATAGTGATGTATTATATTGAGAACCTAATTTATAGACAGAACTCTACAGAACTATTCTAGACCAATCATAATTTAATAAATTATTTTCTATTTATTTAATTCAAGTTAATATACAAGGCTATTTTTGGTATTTCAATATTACTCAATTAATTTCACAACATCCTAAAATAAAAGATTTTATCTTAAACACTGATTTACTCAATTTACCCAAATAATTTCAAAATTCGTTTTTGTTGATTATTATCCTCTGTATACACGAATCTCCTTCCTTATGCATATCTTAATCACAGATCTTGAAGTATAAAACCTACGGTACCCTTATTCAACCCCAAAAACCCTAAATTAGTTTACAAGATATAAAAAATGGTTTTAATTGATGATCATGATAAATTCGTTTTTTTTGAATTTATCCTCTGTATAGTTACTACCTACACGAATCTCCTTCCTTGTGCATATCTTAATCACCGATCTTGAAGTATAAAACGTACGGTACCCTTATTCAACCCCAAAAACCCAAAATTAGTTTTACAGATATAAAATAATGTTTTATTTAATTGATGATCATGATATGCTTGATACAGGTGAGTGTTCAATTCCCAGAGATGTCATCGACACAGGTGAGGGCTCAATTCCCAATGATGTGTTCGATGCAGTTGAGGGTTCAAATACCAGGGCGCAAACAGATATTGGTAAGTTTCCTTTTTCAATTTTTTGATCATCATTGTGTTAAAAAACTTTTAATGAATCGTAACTTCTGTGATGAATGGTAACAATGATGCACTCGAATACATGTTAAACTAACAAGATTTATGGGTTTTTTAATGTGTTCATCTTAGGAGTAGCATGTTTAGCTATCTAACTGTATAACATGTATTAATATTCATATATGTCTTGGCTTTTTAAAGGTTAAAGTGTATTATATGTCATCATTGATATTTCACGCATACATGTTATCATTGATATTTAATGATATTTCACGCATACATGTTATCATATATGTTAAATATACATGTCATCATTGATATATAATGAAGCGTAACTTTTGTGATGTGTGGTAACAATGATGCACTCGAATACATGTTAAAAAACTAACAAATTTATTGGGTTTTTTTAATGTGTTCAACTTAGAGTAGCATGTTTGCTGAAAATATAATTACCAGAACTACTGCAAGTTTTGCTGATATTAGCAAGATATCAGCACATGAAACTAATATAGGAGGAAGTACGTAGCAAGCAACTAGGATTGCAAAAAATGTATAATAAAAGGAATCAAATTTCATACTAGTACTAATATAGGACAAAAGAAGCCATAAAAAAACACATATGTATCCCTAGGTGACTGTAATCCGATAGAGGAAAAAGCAATTTGCTAATATTTCAGAAAAGATCAAAGGCTGTACTATTACTTAACATAATATCTAATATCATGCATATAGCAACTTCTTTGCCAGTTTGAATGTTAACACCTATCATTTTAGGGTTTTACTAAAAGAATACATGTGATAATTATTTTTTGTATCAGTACATGTGTAAATTATGTTATATAAATCAATCTTTAAAACCTTGCTTACATGTTATCACTGTTGTAGATTAATAACATATTTGAATTGTATAAAGTTGATGATTATTTTGTAGATGAATCGGATGCTAAATTTATTGATCATTTTCTAACTAAATTTCGTACATGTTAAAACTTTTTATAGATGAATCATATGCTAACCTGATTGCGTACATGTTATAGCATTTGTAGATGAATCATATTCTAACTAATATAGATGTATCACATTTTATCTAAATTGCGTACATGTTATAGCATTTTTATATGAATCATATTATAACTGAAAGGCTTATTACTTTTTTCTAGATGTATCAGATATTGAATCGTATAGAAACGATTCTGATTTTGCCCCCACTCCAAATGGCACCTCGTATTAGAGACCAGATGTATCCGAAGATGAGAAACCTAAGTTGTGTGATATATTTGACACTTTTGATGATGGTTATAACATGTACAAGGTATACTCTGAGAAGGACAGGTTCAACATCCGTAAGTCAGGGCTCAAACGATACAAGGGTAAAATAACACACAGGTATGTATTATGCAATAGAGCTGGTAAAGTAAGATCTAAATTTGATATAAATACATTGAAGGAAGGTGACGCAGAAGATGAGGAAAAGGATGGTAAGAGAAAAAGAAAACGCAAAACTGTATCTAGGGTTACCAATTGTCTGGCAAAGATTGGTTTCAAAGCAATTCCTGGGACAAACTGTTATAAGCTTTTCGACTTTATTGAAAATCATAATCATCCGTTAATGAATAAGAATAATATGGATCTATCAAGAGCGCGACGACAGTTGTATTTTGGTGATTACATATATATTCACCGTGCGTCTCTTTCCAATATAGGTCCTACATTAGCGCACCAATTGAAAGTGGCTCTTATGGGTGGTTATGACAAAGTACGTAGAACACCCAGAGATTATAGGAACTTTAAACGTGCTGTGAATCTATTCATTGGAGATAGGGAAGCACAAATGATTGTTGACAAAATGATTAACAGGCAACTTCATGTTCCCGAATTCTCTTTTGAACATCATGTTCTTCATGACGAGTTGGTGAGTATGTTTTGGGCTGATGACACTATGAAGTGTAATTACGCTATTTTTGGTGATGTAGTATCATTTGATGCTACTTTTAGGACAAACAAGTAATCTTCACACTATTAAGCAATTTTTCATATAGAGTTTCTTATTATCTATGTTACTAATCTTAAATATTTGTTTCAGGTATGATTTTGTTTTTGTGCCATTTACTGGTATTGACCACAATCAGAAGTGCGTAACTTTTGGTGCAGCTCTACTGTCTGATGAAACTGAAGACTCATATTGCTGGATGCTAAAGGCTTTTTTTAAAGTGCATCAAAAACAGTCACCAATTGCCCTTACAGACCAAGACGCTGCATTAAGGAATGTTGTTGTAAAAAATTTTCCCGACTCTAAGCATAGGCTTTGTATGTGGCATATAACACAAAACTTCATGGGAAGGTATTTTATAATGTTTAATTTAGTTACATTATATTGTGTATGTATGTTCATTCGGATTTTCTTTAATTTTAGTTTGGTTACAGGTATTAGGTGATCTCGAGGCTGATTCTAAATTCAGGAAAGAGTTTCACAAGCTCATTTAGAATGTATATATTGGTCTAGAAGTTTTTGAAAAACAATGGAATGCCTTGATTAATAGGTATAACTTGCAAGATAACAAGTGGTTGTCGGACATGTACGCAATTAGAGATAGGTGGATCCCTAGATATTTCAAAGAGTATCTTATATGTGGTTTGATGAAGACCACCTCTCGATCTGAGAGTTCCAATGTGTTTTTCCAGATTTTTTTCACATAAAGGTAACACGTTTGTTCAATTTATGTTGTGTTTTGAATCTATCTGACATGGACAAACAAAGATACACTTCAGCGTGTTTTGGACATATTATACAAAATGGTTCAAATCCTTCTTACTTACTAAATTACCAAATTGAAAAACATTCTTGTGATGTCTACCACGCATTCAATATTCCAGAGAACGTTTAGTAAGTGTCAACATGAATCTACAAAGGTTCTATATGCTGTTCAAAGATTAGTTCTCATTCCGAGTTAATGTTGATTAAAATGTATCATACGACATCGACGAGAGATCTAAGATAGTAATAGAAGCAACGATATGTTTTTTTTTCCATTTTGAATTATTTATTATGGGTGTTGCGTATGTTCATCATTAATTATCATTATATATTTACATGATACATTTCAGGTTATTTTTAATCAACTGGATGGTAGTTTAAATTGCTCGTGCGGTCATTATACGCGACATGGTTACCTTTGTAGACACATTTTTTGTGTACTTCGTATACATAATTTTGTCAGAATTCCAGAAACTTACATAAATCGTCGTTGGACAAAAGAAGCTCTCCCTGCACATTTGCTTGAAAGAGACATAGATCTGGTCCTTGCATTGATGAAACAGACGATTAGGATCTGAGGTTCATGCAATAATTGAGGATGGTCGGTCTTTTAGGAATAACACTGACAAGTTATAAATTGTTTCTTTACACTGGCAAAAAAGAGATGAGAAACAACTAGAAGCTAAGATTGAAAACATCAAATTACGAATTAACATAGGTAAGCCTTATATGTGATTTGTTTAGGTGTTGCTGTACCTAAACAAGTTGTAATCAAGAATCTTAAGAAATCTAGCAATAAGGGGTCTAAAAGAAGAAAAAGTGCGGCTGAAGAAGTTAAAGCTAAAAAGAAACCAAGAACCACTAGAAAAGTCCCATTCAAATGTCGTAGATGCGGCAAGTGTGGCAGAAAAGGTCATAACAGGCGCAAATGTACTGGCAAAAATGTTATGGAAGAAGACGAAGTCCAGGAAGTTGACGGAGAAGATGAAGTTGATGAAGAAGATGAAATCCAGGATGTTGATGAAGACTATGAAAGTGATGAAGATAATGCAAGTGGTGAAGATAATTCAAGTGATGAAGATGCAAGTGCTGAAGTTGAAAGTGATGACAATTAAGCTTACGTATCACCTCCTTACGCCTAGTTTATATTTCGTATTTTTAGACTTTAAACCACTATTTATATCTTTGTTTTATTAGGTTGCAATTGGATTTATAAGACATACATTGTTTATGATTCGTTGTAATTAAGTTTTATTTTTTGTGCTAGACATGAATGAAACATACATGTTTAACTTTGGAACATATATGTTTGTGATACATTAATGTTATTATTCACATGAAAGTTGTATTGTGAGCAATATAATTAAAATCTATGTTCTACTACACTAACGTTGTTGTTTTTTTTGTGATTTATTATTGTGCATCAATGTTACACCATGTACGAAACATATATGTTTTAGTACATTAATGTTATTGTTTTGTGTGATTTAGTTTGGTTGGCATTTCTTTGTTTGTTCGTTAATACAACACAATATGAAATGTGTATTGTCATAAATATAAGGGAAACATCTATGTTCTTTTAAGATACATTAATGTTATTAGTATTGTGCATCAATGTGAAACTCTATACGAAACATATATGTTTAAGTACACTAATCTTATTGTTTTGTGTGACTTAGTTTGGTTGGCATTTCTTTGTTTGTTCGTTAATACAACACACCATGAAATGTTTATTGTCATAAAAATAATTGAAACATTTATGTTTTTTTAAGATACATTAATGTTATTAGTATTGTGCATCAATGTGAAACGCTATACGAAACATATATTTTTAAGTACACTAACCTTATTGTTTTGTGTGCTTTTTTTCATCTTTTATGCTAAAAATCATTTTCTACACATATGTTATAAATAAAATACCAAATAAATAAAATATGTTACTTTGATACATGAAAGTTTTTTCATTTATTACTCATACATGTTACTTTTATACATTAATGTTTTTAATATATTAAACATATATGTTTTTTCAGTACATTAATGTTATTAGCATATTAAACATTAATGTGTATATAAACGCAGATACAAACATACTAACAAACTGAATACATTTTTTCAGATAAATACCATTCATTAACGATGAACTTAAACATCCATTGTTGTCGACAACCGACACACATATGTTCATACTATCAAAACAAAACCGTTATTAAACATCCTAGTTTTGTAACCAAAATAATATACTACTAACGTGACTACCAAAATAACATACTACTAAAGTAACCACAAAACAACGCGACCCAGAAAACATGTATCTTACGAATATCCTAATGTTCAAACACAAAACAACATTACATTAACGTTCCATTCATTTTATCTTGATAGGTCCTTTGCTCAAATGCAAATCTGACAACATACTTTCGGATGGCTACTCTATGTGCGCCTTTACTTGTTCCTTCAAAACGTTGCAATCAGACATGAGTATAGTTGCATCATACTTTTTACATAACACGATCAGCTGCTTTTGTAGTTTAACACGGTTTGAATCAAGTCTCAGATCCCAGTTCCGCATTCCCTTCCAACCATGTATGTTTTCATGATTCGCATTAAAAAATACCTGCATATGGTTGGACCGTGGTAGTTTGCCAATCATACTCCCCAATCTCTAATTCAGCAGTGATCATGTTTCTAGATTTAATGTGATCCAACCCATACAGATATCGACCAAAATCTGCATGCTGCAATGTATACGGTTTAAAGTTAGTATCGTAATAGAACTCTTCGCCATTACTATATAAATTTAATAATACATTGATGTAATAAATTTTACTTACGGGCATTTCCGCAACTATACTGTTGCTAATCTTGGCTCCTTCCTAACTTTGCTTTTTTAGAATCTTGTCCTTCTTCTTTTGATCAAACACTATCACAACCCCATACTTTAAATCAAACGTTAAAAGAAATCTATGACCTTCATTATCTACTGGCAAAAATACCTGCATTAAAATTTAATAATATGAAATGTTTTGTTGGCTTATAAAAAACGTATAATTGCGACGATCATATTAAAATTAATACTAATGATATACTGTCCAAATTAAAACCATGAACTTTTACCAGTATATTTGCTTCATCTAAATTACATGCAATACAACCTATAAATTTGATGTAAATATAGTTATTTAATGACTTACAAGATCTATTTTCTTCAGCTTATTCAATTCACTTCTAGCTCTGGTTCTGACTCAACATGCTGGAAAACTCTTTCAAACCGACCATCGTCATTCCTCATCTGACTGAAACTATCCTTGTCCTGCGTACAAATGCATATTCATAAACTTAGTTTTCTTCCAATTTTTAAAACCATCAATGTGTATCAAACATAATCTTACCACCACAAAAGTCGGTAAAAACAATCTAAACGGTGAATCATTGCTTATATAATCTTCCATGTAATTACGGACCGCCGCCCACGTGTCCAGGATGTTAGTTTCAACATAATCCTGTCCCAAACTGTAACATTCTGTATTTTCAGGTCATTTTATGACATCATTCATTTTGTCATTTTTCACTATTTAATTTTTTTTTCTTTTCTCGTACGCGTTCGCTTTTAATTTTAAGTGTTAAGTTAAATCGCGTGAACTAAAAATCAACAACCAACATAAACGGACACCAAACGAATTGAAGTTTTCGTCAAACAAGCAATATATTATTTTACGAAAGTAATAATTAACTTTTTAAAATTATTTTATCGGATACGTAAAGTGTATACGTTTCGCGATAAATTGCGTTTAGGCACTCCCGGAACCACCAAAACTTTTCTACGCTTCAACAAATACCCACTTTTATACCCAATACATAAAAGTTACAAAATAACATCACATATATACCTACAAAACCGGACATAGATGGAACCAAATACTAAACTAGGTCTATCATCCATTTCCATGATCTTTGACTTCTCGATCGACAACTCAACTTCATCTACTACGCTTTCAAATGCCTTTTGTGTTAACAGGCCACACATGTTTTCTTGCCTATCAAACCCGAATAAAGATTTCGTGTCTTGTCCCAGATCAGCGAACATGTTTTTAGTTATTCCCATTAAATCTTTTCCAGAACTAGGTGTTTGTTCATTTACACCAATGTCACTAACGACAACTTCAACCTCTTGATTTCTTTGTGCTCGGATGCCTACATCATTTAATGCTTCAACCCTATTCATATTAGTGCAACCGGCTTCACCTTGTACATCCTTTTCTTTTTCTTGTGTACCAGGCATTGTTTCATTAGTTCCTGCATTGTTACCACCCGATGTACACTTCAAACTGTTGATGTACTTGTCATCCAACCCAATCAAATTAACGTTTCCAGGGAACATATGTTCTGCAGCTATCGACATTTTCTCAAACCCTTTTTGTTCTTTGGCTGTATTCTTTACATAATTGTTTAACATCCATATACATCCCTGCAATATGTGTACCAACTAAATCTTAATTACCTACCCAACATATATGCAACAAAAAACACGAACAATCCATATTACCTCAATATTATTGGGAATTGGATCACCTTCTTCATCAACGAAATCTTCTTCCAATTCTCCATGCCCGAACCCTTCACAATTCAATTCTTCATCTTCCCTTTCACTCAAAAGCTCCGTTGTCCATACTTTGTAGGTGGTCTTCTGCGGCAAACTATATTATCATTGCATTTTGTACCATCGTCATATCACATCTGTTTCAGATTCGTTAAAAAAACTTGATCACATTTATAGATACAAAATTAATTCAAAGTTAAATCAATTAATAGTAGTGTTACATAACTACTGAATTTAATACCCTTATGACCCAATGCAATAAAATTATCAATACGGAATTGTTTGTAAGAAAGTAAACAAAACTTACAGTCAACACTGTCATCGGTCCTCTGGAAGACGAATCCTTCTTAACCCTTTTTCCTCCGTTTTTCACGTCTTAAACCACTCTCCAAACATAGTGCACAGTTAATATTTAACTGGTTCGTATTTGGTGTGATGTTAGTCATAGTATAGCTGTTTTCACATACTCCCCTTTTTGACGAATATTTCCCATTATTAGAAAGTGGGGTGACACAGAACAATGAAGTTCAGTTTGAAAATTGGAGATCAGCTCTGCAGATTTAAGCATCCCTCATCTTAACATCCGTGGGCTTAATGTTTAGCTTTTCTTCCCGTAGTGTTGCTTCAATTACGCGGTTTCATTTCATCATCTCTATTTGAGGTTACTTTCTAGTATATCGAATATTTGTTTATTCGACCTAACATCTCCCTTATCATATCATTTATAAGTATATAGGAACCTATTGACAATTAATTTCCAAATTTCATCAAAATTATCAACAACATACAGCCCCAATTTTGATGGAATCCCGTTAATTTTGAATTCAACCATGCCCCGAAATCCAATTTCTTCCAAACAAGCTTTCTGGTTTGGTTTTAGTTGTAACATGGCGTTGCATAAGGCTTTAGGGCTAGACCTAGTTTGTAAGACAGCATTTGGTCTGTTTCAGGCGGAAGGTAGTTGCATTTTTTTGTTTCTAGTTGTTGATTTTGTACACCCGAGGTTTAATCACTAATGCTTCTTTTGCTTCTGGATATTGTTTTTCCCTTGATCTTTTTATTACTTGTTTCTCGCCTTTTCTTGCTAGAATTAAGGAAAATATTACTGAATTGTACCAAATCACACGGTAAGCAATACTATGCTCTAAGTCAATAAACAATTTTGTATGTGCTTGGTGGAATTCATAATGATAGCGGACACTGTGTACTAATAAATTGTAAATACATTACATTCGTACAGTTGAATTTACGATAAACAGTATGCACAAAAACTTCATTTCCTTTGCTACCAGATGCCACTGTCTTAGCATGGTCTGAATCATATACTTATTTATCTTTGTTCGTTCCACTTCTTCGTAAACCTATAAAGTAATACATAACCAGGTCTTAGCTTGAACATTATTCTAAACTACACATTTAAATCTATAACAATAATGAAACACACATTTCATTAGTATTGTTATACATATCTACAAATTACGCTTAAGGCTACACTTTCAACTGATTCCAAGTCTAATTTTTTATACATAAAACACACCTTAATTAAACCAATCAAACACCCCTTAATTAACTGCCCAAAACACCTATGTTTATTACTGTCTCATAACAATTTCCATTGAATTCCATGTTCTTTTTTACCCTTAATCAAAATCACTCATTTCGTTAACTTATTTTTTAACATCTCGCAAATAACATAATCTATTCCAAAAACATATTAATTGCAACTATACAAACCACCATGTATACTACTCTACTGATTTCTAACTTTTTTCACATCTAAAAACATACTCTTGTATACTAACAAGAGTGAATTGTATCACAATTAATCAATTATCTCAACATCCATGTATGTCTTTTACCTGAAGCATATGAAGTATTTCTTCCCATGTCAACAAAATCATCGTCCGACGGTTCATCATTTACATCAATGTATTTGTCGTCATTATCTGGTTCGACAACTACTTCCTTTTCGGGCCTCATTCCACTTCTTCTAACATCTATCAAGTATAAAATAACACAAGGTTATTTTCCACAAACATAAACATCAATAAAAACATTTTCATTTAAATTAATAACAAACATAGATCTGTGTATATAACATTGATGTTTATACACTAACTTAAATCAATAATATCCAAACAGACATGTATTTCCATCAAACATAAACATCAATGCTTTTTTCAGTTTAACATTACTTTTTTAGGGATTTACATACGTATATGTTACGTCAATGTATACCAACATTAACGCATATCCAAAAAAACACTATCATTTTAACACTCACAATTTTCAATCAAATAATTTACACACATTCAAACACCTCTGTGTTTTTACACCCATCCAAATATAAGATCAATCAATCACAAATACACATAAACTTTCATTAGTATTATGATCTTAACACTCATGAATTCCAGTTATCACAATCAAAACCTTCATATTACTAACACTTCAATCTTAACAAAAAACTATTAAACCATATGTTTTATTCAATCTTTTCCTACATTCGCAGCTTAATAACATAATCTCTAGAAAAAACACATTATATATATCCAAAACATACCTAATTACCAAATCCCTAATGAATAACACACATGCATTTTTCTTTACAACTCTATGTTCAACTCATCCCAATAACATTTTTTTCAGTTTATTTAATAAAAAACATAAAAAAATATTTAATTATAATCGAAATAAGAGAAATTAAGCTCACCTTCCATGTTTCTTCAACCTATAAAAAATAAGGAGTATGAATCGTGACTATTTATACAATACCAAATGACGATATGGTTTTTTAAAGGGGGGATTTCATGTATATACGATTTGATTCTTGGATTAATTGATTTATAGAATAAATAGGGATTACGATTTTGATTGTATGCGAGAATTGTGGTAGTTGAATTTTGATTACTAGCAATTATTTTGGGACATGATTTTGATGTGTTCTTTAAGTGAAATTTTTTTATTCAAAATTATATTATATATATAACACAACCCTTTTTTGTTGCTTTTTTTTTGTTTTTTTTTTTTGTTTTTTTATTTTTTTTGTTTTTTATAATAGTTATGTTTTTTTTTTTTTTTAATTGTTAATACCACAAATTACCTTATAAAACAGTTACAGGAATTCGGATTTTCTCAATTAATTCATTAAAATGCCATCATGAAGTATTAACATTGATCATTTTTATTCAAGGGGTTTAGATTGTTCTAGATTTGTTCTGTAGAGTTCTGCACATATAAGAGTTCTAAATTATATCGCGCCCTCCCCTATATATATATGTGTGTGTGTGTGTGTGTATATATGTGTGTGGTTGTTATATATATATATATATATATATATATATATATATATATATGGTTCATATATGTGTAGACATGAAACGACGAAAATACCCTAGTTTATATAATTTTAAGGGCGGGGTTAGAGGGACAGGTGGTAGTGTGTGGTTCCTTCCTACCCTTTTTATTATATTTTTTTATTTTACCCATAATATATATATATATATATATATATATATAGTGAGACTTTCTTTTCAGAACCATTCTTAGTGCGAGAACTGACAGAACCACCAAAAACATACATGCACGCCTTCAATAATTGTATTTTTGCACATATGTTCTAAAAACAACATATATGTTTTAAAAAAACATAGTTGTTCTAAAGAATTTGATAAGAAATTGGAAATACAAAATTTTTCTTTGATTGTGTGCTTGTTGTTCTTATATTGGCGTGCAACAACAATATTGTGGCCGTGTGTAGGGTTTTCGTGAAAGAAGATGAAAAGTTCATGATGATACTGAAGAACATAGGTGGATTCTTACGATTATTGATGATTTTCATGTATTTTTTTTATTTTTTTAAGGCGTGATGTAGTTTTTGGTGGTTATATCAGTTCTCGCACTATAAGAATGGTTCTGAAAAGAAGTCCCCATATATATATAAAATTTATATATATATATATATATATATATATATATATATATATATATATATATATATATAGATACCCCACACACACACACACGCACGCACACACACTCACACACACACACCCCACACAAATATTATATATATATATATATATATATATATATATATATATATGTAATATATATTTATTATGTAGATATATAATATATATGTATTAAATATATCTATTATATATATATTATATATATATATTACGTATTACATATATATATACTTACATATTATTATATTCATATTCATATATATATATAAGTATATATACATGTATATACACGTATATATACATGTATATATCAATGCTGCAAAAATAGGCCTAGGCGGCCTTATAATCGCCGATTAATCGCTACTCGGCCATACACCTTAGAAAATAAGGTAAATCGGGTGAAAAATCGATCTTGTCAAAATTCGGTCAAAAATTCGGTCAAATCGGACAAAAATCGGTCAACGAAAGTCAAACATTTTTTTTACAATGTGACTTTGAATTGTTAACTGTTAACTTTTATTATCTATGTCTATGTTTTGAACAATGTAACTTTGAACTCATTTAATTTTAGCGTATTTAAAGTGTTGTGTTCATCTCATACAAGTAACTTTGAAATTCATATATAAAATTTGCAAAACCGATTAATCGCGCCTAGACCGATTACAGGCTATAGGGTGGTCGACCGCCCGGCTAGCGACTCATGATTTTTGCAACTTTGATATATATACATATACATACATACATACATATACATATATATATATATACATATATATATATACATATACATATATATATATACATATACATATATATACATATACACACACACACACACACACACACACACACACACACATATATATATATATATATATACGTATATATATATATATACGTATATATATATATATACGTATATATATATATATACGTATATATATATCTATACGTATATATATATCTATACGTATATATATATATATATACGTATACGTATATCTATACGTATACGTATAATCTATACGTAACGTATATATATATATATATACGTTATATATTATATTTCGTTATATATATATATATATACATATATTATTTATATATATGTATATTATTATATATATACATATACATAACATTATATTATATATATTATATATATATATTATATATATAATATATATATATATATATATATATACATATACATTTTTACATATATACGTATTACATCATATATTCATACACACACACACACTTTATATATATTATATATATATATACTTATATATATATATTTATATATGTGTATAGGTGGGTAATATATATATATATATATTATATATATATATATTATATTATATATTATATATGATATATTTACATTATACATATACATTTATTACTATGCAAGACACTTTAGCAAAAAATTTGCCCTCTTGTCCCCTTTTCACCTAGGCGTCCAAATGGGATCCTAGGAGGGGTTCGGGTTCTCCTTTTCGTGTTCGAATCACTTAAAACTCAAGACTTGCCAACTTAAAATGTTACCCGAGCTTGACTAGTATTTTTATTGTGTTTAAAATTGTTTTTCCACAAAACTAGGTTATTTACACGACATACTTCTAAATAAATTACTACAAAAATTCATTTGAGCCGTTGCCGGCCGTGTCAGGACCGAAAGCAAAGATTTTTTGTTAAAACATTAACCGACCTTTGTCATGCATTTTATAAAAACACTCCCTAACTCCAATTAGGATTTGATACAATTATATTTGACCAAAATTTCACTTCATGACCGATGTCGTCTTTTACCGAATTTCGCAAAAACAACCGTTTTTAGGAAATCTTTAAAATCAACCAAACGATTTACGTTTTAAACTCACGTTACTTAAATTCATGAATTTATTAAATAAACAAACTCATTAACTCATTTCCAAAAAATACTTAAACTCATTCCCAAACAGACTGTCGTGTCGGTACGCGCTGCCTGACGATTTTTGGAAATCACGGGAGAGCTTCCCGAAATTACTTAAAATACCAACCAAATACTTCGAAATGGAAAGACGAATCAAAAGTGATTCTCTCCCAAAATTTAAAACTCCATCAAACTCCCAGTTAAACCGTAACCGTTTTACGCAAAAATAGTCAACATAAGTCAACTTTTCAGCTTTCATCGGGAAAACTGACAAGATAGAATGACTTCAAATACGATGTTATAAATATTTATTACTTAACCTTGGATAAGTTACCGGTTATCACAGTCTAACCCCCTTAAAGGAATTTTGCCTCGAAATTCAACTCAAATCATCGAATCACAACATCGACAGGAAATTTCATTCCTCGTCGAATCACATCAAATCACTAGGGTTTAGTCTTTTCAAGCAAGGTTTCTTTCGATTCCTTTAAAGACTAAGTTTTTTCACAGTCCAAATCCTACACTTTCTCATGGTAAATCTACGTTCGTTTACAAAATCACGATAATCTTTCCTACTATCTCCTTAGTTTCACAATTTCTTCAAACTTAGGTCACACAGTCTTAGTCGGGTGTCTGAATACGATCCAGTCCTTGACGTGACGACTATTCTATCATAATTGGCACTACTAAACTTTCGGTTATTCAACCAATAGGACTAACCCTACAAGGTATGTGTCCTACATAACACGGCTCATACTCTACTTTCTCAAGAACGTCTACGGTTCTTTTGCCAACACTCACTTAAAATCCCCAATCAAGCCTTACTTGGTCAAACACTCTCGGCTCTACCTTTCTAGAAAGACCGTTTCATTGTCTAAACCTCATCATTATTTGCCTTAAACTTTTTCCAAATCAATCCTACTCAACGAGTACCTTAAATCTCACTTCACTTAGATAGGTCAAGATACCTCTCAAAAGCTTACACAAGAAAAAGTATAATCAGGTTTCAAATTCGATCACTAAAATTCCTTCCAACTTTTCCCGTGACCTATTCACGGTTTCTCACCTTCCTATTAGCCTTTCTAACGAAACGGTATAATCGACCAACTCGAATATATTTCAAGTTCACGAAATATACCAACTAAATCATACACTGACCCTCACAAGAAATGGGTGTCCGCCCTAACACGATCGACTAATCGTAACACAACCACGCACGGGTAACTGTGCTCCCAAGCACTGATCTTATCCGTCCAACCGATAATAACACAAAATACTGCTAATCACAAAAAAAATCGAACAAAATTTCCCTCACTATCATAGAAACGATTTTAATACAAATCATCTAACGACTAATAAGGATTTGGTCATAACTACCACTATCTAAAAATGAAACTTTTCTAATCATAATACTGACACTAACCGACGCTACTCGGTTTAGTGATATACACAAACTACTAATCAAATCCCATACATCCTACACATCTCCTCTGGGCTCTTTCCCTCTCTTCATACTATCAACAATCTCAGCCAAATCTAACCGCACACGCCTCTCCTCTGCGATCTGTAATCGCAACTCACGGTTCTACATATGTGTATCACTAATGGCATGCCACAGAGCTACTCTTTGTGTATCCGTCTGACCTGCCCACGAATTCAGGGCTAATACTGGTCTCTAAATCGCTCCAAAAGTCACTACAACCCTCTCCTGCTCATGCTTTAGACTCCTAAATTGATATCTCTGGGAGAAGATCTCATCCCTGACTGCCCCTGACCTAGTAAAAAACTCCCCTATATCCCTATCATACCTCTCAAACAAAAAAGGTGATAGCTCCCCTAATCGTACCGTATGATCATGAATCAATCCTCCCTGCATCTTAACCCGGGCTCCCAACTCAGTCAAAAATCCCTTAGTCTCGGCCATAGCGGGTGAAGCTACAACTGATGGAACGGTCAGTGGTATCATAGGTGATGAAATAGGCGAAGGAACGATAGAATGTGCTAGGGAAACAGGAAGTGAACCAAGCGACCGCTTAGGATATGGCGGTGTCTGAACAGGTGGTGTTGGTGGTGGGTAAGCAGGAACATCAATGTAAGCTCTACCATCCTCTGGGTCTTTCCATATAGTGAGTGTGGACTGCCTAAGTGCCGACTCTCTCTCTGGTCTCTCAGGCTCTGGTACAGATCCAAAACCCTAACCTACCTCGAATACACTGGGCATCTGGCCCTCTCTTGATTCTATCTCCTGGCATCTCATTGCCCCATAACCCAATCCTAGAGGCTCACCTACGGCTGTCTCTACAATCGGGGCTACCCGCTACTGACCCTCAGGTATAGCCTCATCCCCTCCTAAACCAAGACTCTCGACTCCTATACCGGGACCCTCTTCCGTCACAACAATACCCTCGTCCCTTGCAGCAAGACCCTCGTCCTCTGCAGCAGGACCCTCTTCCTTTGTGTCCTCGCTCTTACTATCAGAATCTAAACTCTCCTCTACCTCCTTGTCCTCCTCCTCCTCATCCTCCTCCTTATCATCCTCTACTAACTCAGACGTACCTTGATAATGCTTTTGTAAAAGAAGTTCTGGTGGTGATGATGGTAAACTCTCGCAAGAGGACCTAAACATCTTACGAAAGCTAAATTGGACATAGCTGCCACCTCTGCTATACTGAAAGAGAGGCCAGGTAACATCGCAGGCTGAATACGCACTGCCATACATGCGATCCTACAGAGAAATAGAACCAATGTGGGTGTAGTATGGGTAAGCGGGTGATCTAGTGAAAGTGGTGTGGTGAAATCTAATGGCGTGGATCTCACACACATGTCAGAACCCTCTGACTCCTCAGCATGAAGCGTGGGTGGTGTACTTTCAGGTAGTGAAGTGGGTGATGCTACAGTGTAGGGTGACTCAGGTATCTCAGTCACAACTAAATAAGACTGCCTAATAGCCTTATAAGGATCCTCAAGAAATGGTACGGGCACTTG
>BQNB010018720.1:0-42104 GCA_026074375.1 Tanacetum coccineum | reverse complement strand
TTAGATCGTGGTGGTCATAGGAAGTATAGTTAGATCGGGGTGATCTTAGTAAGTAGTGTTAGATTGGTGTGATCGTAGTCGTGTCTAAGTGAAGTTGTGAAGCGAAGTGAAGTAGTGAAGTGAAGTGAAGTTGTGTGGTGAAGAGAAGTTGTGAATTATTGTGAAGTAATGTGGTTAGTTGTGATAGATTAGTTCTAGATAGGATTAGAGCTTGACATGTGGCTTAGTATCAGAAATCGATGTAAGCTTAGTTGTGTTCGGTTTTCTCCGCCTAAAGGGACTAGAGAAGTAACTCTCGGGTTGGGTACTCAGGGAGTGGAGTAGGGCGAAGAGGTGCTTCGTGACCGAACCACTATAAATCATCGCATTCGGTTTGCATTTCCTTTTACCTTTTGCTTTACATTTTTATTTATGCTATCGCTTTACATTTATACTTGTATCATATATATATGTGTGTGAATGGTTGCTTATATTGTTTGGATGATAATTGTGCCATAGATATAAGTTAATATTATGTTTATGATTTAGTGAATATAAATGTTGTATACACACTTTTTACATTGCGTCTAACTTGATCGACAATTTGATACGAAACATTTTAAATTTTTAAATGAAAATGTATTCACCCCCCCTCTACGATTTCCCCAATTGGTATTCTATGATATCCACAAAAAACACTAATAAAAACCTCCAGAAACACGAATTCGCCATTGAAAATCTTGAGAAAAAAATTGTTTACCTCACTCATGCAGTAGCTGATCAAAAAGCCAAGCATAACAAATCAGTTTTAGATAGTATTCCTAGTGCCTCAACTTTCGTTAAGCAAGAATACGCAATGAAAGTAGAACCCCCTCGCGAAACACCTATCAACAAGGTGGAAACTTTCGCTGAAAAGGTAAAAAGCGCATTATGGAAACTCAAGCTAATGATGAAAAACTTCTTATAAAACTTGAAAGCGTGCCAGTCAACACCACATTAGTAAAAGATATTCAAAAAATACCAAACTACACCAGGAATTTGCAAGAATTGGTCTCAAACAAAATACAAGTTGAGGAACTATCCACGGTAAAATTAAATGCCCGATGCTCAGCTGTGCTACAAAATGAGCTTCCACCAAAAGAGAAAGATCCGGGAAGTTTTATCTTACCATGCATCATTGGCAATACCACGGTTAGCAATGCTCTTACGAATTTAGGGGCAAGCATTAGTGTAATGCCGTTTTTCATGTTTAAACGTTTGGGTCTTGGAAACCCGAGACCATTTAATATGGTAATAGAAATGGCAGATAGGTCTATGCAATCTCTAAAAGGGATAGTCGAAAATGTTCTGGTAAAAATTCATAGGTTTATCTTTCCAGTAGATGTCGTTATTCTTGACATTATTTAAGAAGACAAAGTACCAATAATCCTTGGAAGACCTATGCTTGCTACTGCCCACGCTAGAATAGACGTTTTTGGAGGAAAAATATTGTTAGAAGTAGGAGAAGAACAACTTATTTTTAACGCCAACGAAGGGGCGACCCCTACAACTATTTCACCTGTCTGCATAATTAATGATTATGACGTAATTGACAACTTTGGAGGACCTGAGGATCTGGAAGAATTACTAATGAACGATGACATTAATGTGGAATTGGGAACATTTCTCCACGATAATGACCTATTACCAAACTTTGATGATCCAGGAACTATTCCTCCTAAAAAATCCCCTGATAAGAATCGAGACCCAGTTGGAAAATTTCAAGACTCCAAAGAGAACATGGGTATCGGAATTGATGATTTCGTGGCGATAGACAATTTATGGGATGACTTGGACCTAGGCGCCTTAACCAATGAGCAACCGTTAAAACCAGAATGTTGATCCCAATCCTTGATCGATTCCTTAGGTTGTATAAGGTTAAATTACCTTGGATAAATACAAAATAACTTGTTGTAGAAACTTTGTATGTATACTAAAGTGTATGCGAAATCTACACCTTAATATCTAGAAGTATAATGAATAGAACAGTAATTGTGAATGAACAAAGATATAACCAAACACTCCAATATTATTAGATCAATAATACGAGTACTCTTCACTAGTACTAAGGTTTACAACCTTGAACCTTTTCTAAATAGACTTGACAACTATGAAAACTTGTATCTCAACTAATGCCCTAGAGCTTCTTTTTATAGACTAAGGAGTCATAGTCGGCTTACAACAAATACAAAAGATAAACATAAACTTATAGAATATTCTAATACAATCTATTCTATAATTATCTTCTAATCTTCGTCTCTAAGTAATCCTTATCTCTTTACTCGTCTTTATCTTCCGACAATAGCAATTCTTCTAACAGTTGTAATCCATCAGCATAAACTTTTTGTACCAACAACACTAATAAACATAAGCAGTAGTAACATTAGTACTAGCAGTACTAATATATACTAACATTAGTAACTGTGTACTAGCAGTCTAAACTTTACCACTAGCAGCACTAACTACTTAGCATATATTTCAATCTTCAACTCTGAGCAGTCTTAACTTCAACAAGCAATAGTAACTTAATACTAACAGTACTAACTTATACTAACAGTAGTAACTAGCAATAGTAACTTTATACTACTAGTACCATCTACTTAGCATCATTTTCATTAGTATCACCGACAGTACTAAGTTATGCTTGACAACACTAATGTATACCTGAGCAGCAGTAACTCTCAGAATCATCTTGAAGTCTTTAAGTCCCAACAATCCTCCCTTAAACTTGTTGTTCATCATATGAATCTTCAAGTTTCTTTGTTAAAAGTCCTCATCACTAACAGGAAGATGCATTCAAACCTTTTATTTACCATTTTGCTGCTTTACCATTAGCTTAAGTAATTGATTGCACATCTTATTCCAATAGTCAGCTTGAAGTTTCTTGTTTAGCATATTTGTGATTGTTATTGGTGTGAGGGGATATTTCTTTTCAACTAACATAAAGATGTGCACATTTCTAAACCTTACAAAGTGCATTCCACATGAATCATACAACTTCCAAATAGTCACTTTGTATCCTTGTAGATTTCTCCATACATCACTCTTTATGTCTGGTTCAAACATAACTTTTAAATCAGCCCACAACACTATTTCATGTTCATCTTTAGGCCTTGTATCACCATGCTTTGTTTTGACCAATTTCCAAAGAGTCTCCAAGTCTTCTCTGTTAATACCCTGAAGCATCCTAATCATAGAAGAATATCTCTTGGAACTTCCATCAGCTCTTATCAATTGATAATGTCCTATTATTCCTTCTTTAATAATCTTGTATTCAACAATCACTGGTGGTTTGGTAGCAAGTGGAATTGCATCAACTGCTATATCATCATCTTTTACTATCACCATATGCATTTTCAGCTCATCTTCATTATCTTCTTTAACTTCTTCATTCTCATCAGTCTTTTGTTTCTTAGACTCATCAAATTCTAGTTAATCTCATGTTCTCTTTGCACTACTATCTTGTGTAATTTTTGTCTTCTTAGAACTGCTTTCATCATTATTTCCACTAATTTCTTGAACTTCTGAATTCATACAAAAGAATTTACTCTCTTCATCTCCTTGTCAAGCAGCTTTTGGATTTCATCATAGCTTCTACCCTTTAGCTGATTGTGTTTATATCCACCCATATGCTTAAGATAGACAGACATTTGATTTCTCTTTTTTTTGCATTGGTAGGAGGTCTATTTCTCTTTTCTTGTGCTCTTAATTCAGCAAAATGTTTTCTCCTCATCTCCATGAATTCCATAAATAGTTTTGCCTTCTCCTCGTCTGTCAACTCCTCTTGCTTTCTTGTTTGGAGTCTCTCAGCTAGCAATCTACCAACCTCCATCATGGCTTGTGTATTTTCCCATGATTCAATCAAAGCTATGTTGGCTTCTTCTTCTTTTTTCCTTGCCATCTTCTCTTCTTCCATAAGTTTAGCTTGCAGCCGAGCTTCAAGATTTCTTGCCATTTCTTCATCAAGAGCAACTTGATCTTTCCTTTTCAAAGGTACTTCAGGCTCAATCATTATTGCTTTGCCTTTGTCCTTAGTCTTTGAAGGTTGTGATGCTTATGGAGATGATGTTGTTGTTCCGAATTCACTTGGCTCTTGAACTATAAACTCTCTAGCCTTGGGTCTTGTAGTTGTAGTTGTAGAAGCAGTAGTAACAGCTTTAGGTTTAGCTGCTTTGATTTCAATAAGAGTTTGAGCCAAAGTTAGTTCATCAATAACTATTGTTGGAGCACTGGTAGGAGTAATTTCATTAATCTTGGCAGCAATAACTTCTTCATCATCAGTAGTAACTAGGATTGTAGGAGCATCACTATCTTCAACACCAATACTAACCTCTCTTTCATTAATTTTTACACTTTTCTCTTGTTTCTCACCAACTCCCATATCCAGAATCACCTTATCATCATGAAGATCATCTATATCAAACATTTTTGCATCATCTAGCCTCCCCTGGGTTTCATCAACAATTTTGATCCTCCCTTATTTGGATGCATCGTCCTGAGCACCCAAACTCTTCTTATCCTCAGAGGATTTAACCCTACTAGATTCACCAACTTTCCTTAATCTTTGTAACCCTGTAACCCTGTAGTTCTTGATTTATTTTTTCCTTTACAACTTTTGGACCCCCTTCTTTAAATCAGCAATCTCCTTTGCTTGAGCATCCTTTGTCTTTTCCAAATCAAGAACCTGTTTTTGTAAGTTGGTATACAAAATCATCAATTCTGTTAGTTGCATTCTATCCTCACCAATGAGAAGTGGATCATTAGAATATAGGAACACTGTCATCATGATGTGTCTCATCTTGAGCAACTTCAGTTTCCTTCCTCTGTTTCCTCCTAGATTGCTTCTTCTGAGGTCTAGAGGATAATAGTTGAGTAGTAATGGGTGTCTGTTGAGAATCAGTAGGAATGCCTGAATCTACACCCTCATCTTAAGTAGCTTAAACCATCATTGTTGCAAACAGGGGTGTTACTCTTCTAGAAAAATCATTTCCTTCTCTCTTCATATTGGCAAAGATTTTCTTTGTGTGTGAGAGGTTAACATAAATCTTTTTGTGCTGTGACATATCCCCAAGCTTTTGATTGATAAACACTTATACAAAACGTGGATACATCAGAAATTTGACCCCTCCCTCTAAGTGCTTTACCATAGCATCAAAGATATACTTAGAGAAATTAAATTTTTGGTTTGTGGCCAAGCATATGATTGCAAAGGCCATTGTGCTACTGAATTCATTCCATGCAGTAGATTTGGCACTAAGGCATTGTGTAATAGTATGAATTAAAAACTTCCATTGTGGAGAAAAGAAAGCTTTATAAAATGTAAGCCTTTAAGAAGGTTTTTCATACCCCATCCATGTCAGTTCTTCAAAGATAGTAACAGTGGGCAAACAATCAATACCACCAACATCTGCTAAGTGAAGATCACTTCTAATGCTTGACTCCGTGATGACTACCCTCTTTTTATCAACTAGGGCTTGTAACTGACGTTCACCATTGACAATGTTTGTCTTTGTTGTTGCCTAAAACTGTTGAATGCAAGATATGTAGATGATAGGATTGACAGTTAAAGCATAATGAATTTGGTTAGCATTCAGAAAATTGATAATCTCATGAAACCCATCACTTTCAGCAGGTTTTTCTAAGAATGCGACCATATTGTGAGTATCAGTAAACGTTAGGGTTGACATTGTTTTGTGATCAGATGATGAAAGATGAAATTGAGATAGGGTTTGCGTTTAGAGAGTGTTTGAATGATTGAAATTGAATAAAGAATCAAATGAAACCCTGAATCAAAGTATTTATAAAAGCACCCTCAGCAGCAGGAACTTGAACTGGCAGCACTAAATAATGCCTAACAACATTAACTTAAACTGACAGTAGTAACTCAACAGCATCAACAAAAGCTTAGCAACACTAAGATATACCAGCAATAGAAATTTTATGCTTAGCAGCATTAAGTTATATTACCAGTATTATCCTGAGGCTAACAACAGTAAGTTTGAGCTACCAGCATTAATCTTCAATTTCATTCCAAAAAGGACTTCAATCATCAATTAGTTCTTCTCACAAGCTCTCTTTCTGTTTTTATGCTCACAATATCTCTCAATTCTTTTTGCTCACAAAATCACTCTTTTCTGTTTTTATTCACACAGCTCTCTTTCTGTTTTTCAACTCACAATTTCTCTCTTTTCTTTTTCCTCACTATTTCACACAGACTTTGTACACTTTGCCATCAATTCCAATAGTTTCATATTGTCCTCTCTACTTCCAAGTGTGTAACCTCTTGAGGGAGGTGGATCACTGGACTATTTAGATGTAGTCTCAAACCTAGTTTGAGCATCTACACCCCTAATATGGTATCTTGGCACCTGGGACCACTACCTGAACCAATTCCCTAAGGACTTGATCCATTAAGTGTTGCCATGGATTGGGTCCTATTGATGTTACCACTGTCCTGCTCTGCTTCTAAGCTAGAAGCAGTAGTGGCAGCCCTTTCCATTATGTCACCCAACTCCTTATAGACAGCCTCATCACCAACCTTTACAGGGGGACCACTAGACTGAGGTATCTTGGTGTCTCGACCTCTTTTGACATACCTAGATGTTTTTTTATTCTTTTTAACATACTTTTGATATTACATATCCTTCCATCCATGCTTCGACTGTATAAATAAGTAGCCTCCCCTCAAACAATGCTTTAAGGAGTAAGTATTTGCTCAACAGTTATAACCTTGGCTCTTATGACATCCCAGCAGTATTATCTTTTGCCTGGCAGTACTAATTTTCTCCCTAGCAGTATTAAGAGATGTCTAACAGTATTAACTCTGTCTTCAATAATTATACAACAACATGCCTCTATTCATCACAAGCACACTAGAAAAGACTAGATAGACATGTGAGAATTCATGAGGATCCATATTTATGCATAACCCATGAATAAAAGTTAAAAACTGTTATTCAAAAACATTAACTTCCTCTCAAACAGTACTTCAGAGGTGAAGCATTCAACATTAGGTATTTAATATCAGTGGTCCTTATGGCTTTCCTAGGTTTGTGGGTCTTTTTGGGTTGATATGATGATGGAACAATGATTGGTTTCTTTATTATAGAGTTGAGTAAATGTGGATGTGGGTTGGGGATCAGTGGGTTGTCCTGACCCTTCATCCATATCTACTTGATGTTTTAATCACTTTCATTCATTCTCAATTGACCTCCCCTCAAATAATGCTTCAGAGGTTAAGAATTTGCTCAGCAGTTGTAACTCTAATGATATCCCAGCAGTACTAACTTTTGCCTGGCAGTACTAATTTTCTGCCTAGCAGTATTAACCTTACAACTACCAGTTTTAACTTCAAACCTCATCAATCATAACTCCAACAAATTTTAGCTTCAAAGATTGAGTAATCCAATGCTAGCAATCAAAAAGTTAAACCTGCTAACATCAAAAGCCTTTGTGAGAAGATCTGCAACATTGTGGTCTGTGTGAATCTTGATCACTTGAATCAACTTCTTCTTATAAGAATCTTTGATAAAATGGTGCCTTATCTCAATGTGCTTGGTTTTAGAATGAATCACTGGATTTTTCACAATACAAATGGTGCTTTTATTATCAATGTAAATCTTGGTGTTTATGAAATTGAACCCATAATCAAGCATTTGATTTTGGATCCATAGAACCTGTCTACAGTAATTAACAGTAGCAACATACTCTGCTTCAGTAGCAAAATTGGCTACTATAGTCTGCTTCTTACATTGCCATGAAATCAACCTCTTACCAAGAAATTGACAACCTCCTGTTGTGAATTTCCTGTCAAGGCTAGCCCCAGCATAATCACTATCAGAAAAAGCTTCCAAGTCAAATGGGGAATCTCTAGGATACCAAAGGCCCAATTTAGGCTGACCTTTTAAGTATCTAAAGATCCTCTTCACGACATGAATATGTGAAGTCTTTGGAGTAACTTGGAACCTTGCACAAGCACAAACATCAAACATATATCAGGCCTAGAAGCTATTAAGTATATCAATGATCCAATCATTGATTTGTATAAATGAAAATCTACAACTTCAGCTTCTTCATCCTTAACCAATGCCTTATTAGTCTCTATTGGAGTGCTTGCTGTCTTTACAGTGGCAAAATCAAACTTCTTCAATATTTCAGCCACATATTTGTCTTGGCTAATAAAGATTCCATCCTCCTTCTGTTGTACTTGTAATCCTAAGAAGAAAGTAAGTTCCCCTATAGAACTCATCTGAAATCCCATGTGCATCAAACCTTCAAACTTATCACATAAAGACTTCTTTGTGGACTCAAAGATAATATCATCAATATACACCTGTACTAACAAGATATCACCTTTGTCCTTCTTGATGAACAAAGTCTTATCTATAATGCCTATTCTAAATCCATTTTCAATTAAGTAGGTAGACAAGGTCTCATACCAGGCTCTAGGAGCTTGATGTAGACCATATAAAGCTTTTTCTACCCTATACATTTTGTTAGGGAAATGTGGATTTTCAAAACCAGGAGGTTGGCACACATACACCTCCTCTTCAATAGTACCATATAAGAAGGCACTCTTTACATCTATCTGGTACACAATAAACCCCATAAATAATGCATAGGCTAAAAATAACCTAATTGCTTCTATCCTAGCAACAGGAGCAAAAACCTTATCATAATCAATGCCTTTTGCTTGGGTATAACCTTGAGCAACCAGTCTTGCTTTGTTTCTGACTACAATTCCTCTCTCATCTTTCTTATTTCTAAAGACCCATTTGGTTCCAATTGCCCTCTTGCCATTAGGTAAATCCACCAGAGTCCAAAACTTTTGAAGTTTAAATTACAGAAGCTCCTCTTGCATTGATTCTACCCAACTTGGATCTGCCAAAGCTTGAATCACTTTCTTAGGTTCTTTTTGAGAGAGAAAATAGGCAAATAATCAGTTTTGATAATCTTTGTGATTTGTTCTCCTCTGCATATTAATGTAACTAACCATAGCATGTTCATCAGAAATCTTGGTCATTCTCCTTGTTTGAATAGCTGAATTTAAGTCTCCAATGATCTGGTCTTTAGGATGATCCTTGTCAATTCTGGTTGTGGGAATAGGACTGACATTCATGGTTGTTTCTAAGTTGTTGAGGTCAGCTTCTGCACCCACATCTTCATCATCATAAGCATTACCAAAAATTCCAGTATCATCAATTGAAAACACATTTGGAACATGTGGAAGAGCAAATGCATTTTTAAAAGGAGAAAATCGTTCAAATAGATGATCCTCAAATGCATTAGAAGCTTCAGCAGCATTAACTGGTGATGATGGATCATCATTAGAAAAAGATGGTCCAGCAACACTAACAGGTGTACCAACAGTATTAAAACTATTAGTCTGCTTTTCCTTTTGAAGTAGCCTTTCAAACTCACTTCTTGTGTCTTGTTCATCCTCCTCACCTTTATCAGAAGCTCCACTTGCATTCACTTCTGTAGGCTTCATACTAACATCTTCTTCACTATCCTTAGGACCTTGAGAGATTAATGGATTAGTTGTACAGAAAGGTATCAGGATGTACTCTTGTTTAGGTTCTATTTTCTTTTTAGCTTGACCTGCAACAATATTATCTCTAGTTCCTGCAATACCATTAGTTTGATTTTTTGCAACAACTGGCACATAGTTCATAGATTTTGTCAAAGAACCAACATCAAAAAGCTAGTCTGGTCCATTTCCTGTCACATTAGGTGCATTTTCAAGAAATCTAATGTTTAAGGTCTCTTCAACTATCCTAGTCCTCTTGTTAAATACTCTCATGGCTTTGCTAACCACAAAGTACCCAATAAAAAATCCCTCATCAACTTTTCCATTAAACTTACCTAGATGATCCCTGATATTTAAGATGGTAACAGGACACCCAAAAGGTTTCATGAAGTCTATCAATGGGGTTCTTACACAAATAAGTTCATAAGGTGTCTTGGTATGAGGCTTAATGAGTAAGACCCTATTTAGCACATAGCAAGCAGTATTAACTGCTTCAGTCCAAAAGGTGGTTGGCAACTTAGAGTCAACTAACAAAGTTCTTGCAGCCTCTATCAGTGTTCTATTCCTCCTCTCAGCAACACCATTCTGCTAAGGAGTTCTAGCAACACTGAATTCCCTTTTAATACCCTTCATTTCACAGAACTGATTCATTACACTATTTTTGAACTCAGTTCCATTGTCACATCTGATTACTTTTACTTTATGGTCTAATTGATTTTCTATTTCAATTATGAAGGTCTTTAATATCCCACTAGTTTTATCCTTAGTGGCCAAAAAGAATACCCAAAAAAATCTACTAAAGTCATCAATGACAACTAGGCAATAAGACTTTTTCATTAAACTCTTAACATTTGTAGGACCAAATAGGTCCATATGAAGCATATGTAAGGGTTTGCTGATAGATTTTACAAGTTTGGCCTTACAGGAGGTTTTGTGTTGCTTTCCTTTCTAACAAGCAACACAAGAATGATCATTTTCAAAAATCTTTGAAGGCAAACCTCTAACAAGGTTTCCCCTCACAAGTTTGTTCATATTTTTAAATTTTATGTGATCAAGCCTCCTATGCCATAAATTAGATTCATTAATTGTGGCCTTAGCAAAGAGGCAAGTTAAACCTTTAGTGGGATTAACACTCTTTAGGTCAACACTATAAATGTTATCCTTTCTTGGAACTGTCAGCAAGACTTGGCTTTCATCAAGTAGCTTAAAGTCAGAAGATAAGACAAGACATTCAGTGTCAGTAAAAAGAATATTATTCTTTTTGTCATAAATTTGTGACACACTAAACAAGTTATACTTAAGCTCTTTACAAAAGTACACATTAACAAAATCCAATATTCTTGTTTTGATTTTACCTTTTCTAGAAATTCTACCTTTACCGTCTCCAAAGTAAACAAAACCACCATCATAATATTCATATTCAGTAAGATAGCATTTATTTCCAGTCATGTGCCTAGAGCAACCACTGTCAATAACTCCTTTTTCCTTGTACTCCTTCTGTTATGGGTTGCCCTGCACATATAATAAGAGAATTAGACTCTTTTGAGGATCCAAGCCATTATAGACTTGGATCTGCCTCGTGCATCAATGTAAGCATATTTCTTAAAAGTATTTGATGCACTACTATTTTTGGCTTTCTAAACCCAGCATGTTGAGGCCTTAATCGCATTAACCCCTTTTCCCTTATTTTTACTTACTACTGCTTTATCCCTAGCAGTAGTATCTTTTACCCTTACAGTATTAACCTTTTTATTGAAAATTTTGTTTTTGTTTGTTGAATATTTGTTAAATGGCCTTGTGACTTGTGAATATCCCTTTTTGAAAGTATTTGATATTGGTCTAGGATGATTCACAGTTGATGAAATCTAGTACGAAGAATCTACGAACACGATCAAGACCTATAATTAGAGCCGCTTGATTATTATACCGAAAAGTACGATCGACGAAGTGTACATCGTTCATAAAAATCATGTGTGTATATATATATATTATATAATAGTATATAGTATATAAAGTATATATGAAAGATATATATATATATATATATAAATATATATATATATATATATACTATATAATAATATATATATAAATGGTATATAATCAATATACGTATTCGTACATGTGATGAGAAACCCACTTGTGCCTTAGATCTTAAAACCCCAAAATATTAAGTTATAATTATTCCTCACGTGACCTAGTCGAAAACTTCCCATTTTAGGAAACTTTCTATTTTTAGAAAGTTATATTTCAGAAATTTTACAATTTTTTTTATAGTATGTCCTTGACACATAATTATATTTAAAAAAGTATTATTAGCTTATCATACTTCCGACATTCATTCCGGTTATTAATTATTCGTAACGAGGTTACGTTCGTGTATTACCAAAAGTTACCATATATAAACTTTACGTTTTTAGTCCCGACTAATGGTCGTAAAACACTTGTTGATCTCTAAATATCTTATCGATATTATTTTACTATCAATTAAACTCTTTCGACATATATTCGTAAAGTTATTTTTATGTTTGACTTTTACATATATATTTATAATTAAATTTGACCCGCTCTAAATGACCCGCTAAATCACAATTTCATGTCTCGGAGTAAAAAGAGATTTTACCCGAAACGATATTCCGGACAACTTTATAGTTTTAGCCGAGACCCAGAACTCGACGGAAAATGACGATGCCCTTACGAGATTCTGCTGGCACTTGACTATTTTAATATAAACACAGACTTTGACCATGGGTTTTGACCCGTTATCACTTTATTTTAAAATTGGCGAGCCCTCTCGGAATAGTAAAAATCATTGGAGCAACTTCTTGTTTCGCCGGAAGCCGAAAACGGACGTTCGAAAGTGCTCACAACGAGCAATTTAAATGTCCGGTAACAACTATTATTTTATCACAGAGTGCTCGAATTTTCATAACAAAATATATATTTGATTTCGCTCTACACTTTTTCGTTATTAGAGTTAGAAGCTCTACCTTATATAAAACGTACGTAATCGGATAGCTTTATCATACTCAAATCCCTAAAAATCAAGTTTTATAATCATCGGTCCCGTTTGTCATGCCAAACTTTCTGCTCACAATATACCGTTTAACAATTTCGTCAAAACTCATTTTTGACCCGCAAGCTTATTTAAAATACATCTAACATGACATATAACTTATGTCTAACTTGCCTAATCATTTTATAATATTACTTGACTAATCGACGCAAGATCCAAACGATTTCATCACATGCAATGACTCATATCAAATCGAATAAATAAAATAAACAAAACAAAGTTTAAAGGAGGCTAATAATGCTATCAGAAGCAAAGTTGAAAAATAAAAGAGTTCGTCTCGTTCCTTTGTTCCTAGTCGCGGCTCACAACCACCCAAACTAAACCAAAACCAACCTTGAATCAACCCAAATCAACCTAAATAGTTTTCAATAAATCAAACACACCCTTATGTGTGTCTTGTACCCGGTTCGAACCCTCAACCAACAAACCAAACCGAAATCCCCTTTTGTTTTGATAAAACTCAAACTTACTTAAAACCTTATTGCATGTATATTTTTCTTTGATGGATGATTAAACTAAAGCCTTCTAAACAATATTTAAGAGGTGGGGAAAATCAAACACCAAGAGTGGAGGTGTTTGTGTGCTCGTTCGAACCAAGAGGGAGGAGGAAAAGAGAAAACAAACTACAACTTGGTTCCTACTTGATTTAGATCATCATTTGAGAAATGTTTGAATATGTTTTTAAGATCAAACTAGAAAAATGGAATTTGTATGAATGTATGTATGTGTGGCCGGTTAGAGAGCAAGAGAAGAGAAAGAAACAAGTGTTTTTGAACTATGTGTTTTTACCTTGATATGAGAAGGGTTTTTACATAAACTTGGAAGCAACAAGAGGTGTAATCATTGTCTTGAAAATTTAACAAAGATGGAGTGTGTGTGTACACTATAACCGGCGGCTATAAGTGTAGGCATGCATGGTTTAATTTTTTTTCTTTTTATTCACTTGTAAATTTTTGTGTAAACATTTTAATAAAAGTAAACTTGACAAGATTTAAGTAAAACGCGATCCATAACGAGAGTTTTGGTCATGGACAAGGAATAAATGACGACGAGGTTTAAAAATAATAATTCACGGTCTCTAAAATAATAACGAGACGCGTCGTAAACTTTTACGATACTCAGAACGATTAACGTACGCGTGGTCAAACGGTGTTGAACTTGCTGCATTAATAACCTTCATAATCTGCTATTAAAACACGAACACCACCAGATCCTTCCTATAACATATGATGCAAAGAAACCCTTAAATAATAACAATGATTTACAATCATATTGCATACCCATAACAGGTAGAGAGGATAATTATAAACATTGTTAAGCAATTTATCTTCAAAACCCTAGAAAACTTTTACCACAAAACGATTTCTTGAAAATTAGGGTTTTAGAGTTTCTTCAAAAACCTTGTAGATCCTAGATCAAGAGCCACGAGGCTCTGATACCAATTGTGAAAACCTAAAACACGTGATAGGTTCTTTGATCGTTTAAGCTCGAGGTTGTTTAGACCTCATCTAGGATAATATAGTAACAATGATATAAATTGCACAACGGAAATAATAAACACAAATCAAAGTTACTTCAAGGTTTTTCTTTATTAATCAACACAGCCCCAAATACTATTTGATCAGAATAGATCGGTTACTCTAAGTAGTAACAGGGATCAAAGATCCTTGAGGCTAAACTCTAGACGTCTACACTAATTATACAAACGTGTACACACACTTTTGTATCTAGTCGACTCTCATATGATGAACACACACTTTTTTTTGAATGAATAAAACAATATGCCTGGACCTCCTTTTATAGCATAAGGAGTCAAGGCTTACATGGAAACTAATAAAAGATATTAATGAGAGAATCAATTAATTATTCATCTTTATCTTTTACCAAATCTAATAGAATCCTCCAATTCTTATCTCTTGTAGAATTCTTCAATTACAACTTTGGTCCTTTTTGTTTCCATCTTGTTTCATTCTTGTTTTGTCTTATCAACTCAAATATAATTCCCAACAAAATGCTTTCAAGGATGTTAAGTAGAAGACTAGAGGTTGATCAAGAAAGTGAAATAGCATTTGAACTTCTAAGGTTTATAAGGTCTCAACTTCAGAATTAGAAGAATGTTTGGAAGAATCCTCTCAGAAAGGTTTAATTCAATAAACTTGTTGATTTGGAGGTAAATCACAAGTTTAGGTGAGGATTGTTGGGAATTAAACTCATTAGACTTTAGTACTGCCTATTCAAAGTGTTAGTACTGCTTAAGTCATAACTGGCAGTATAAACCAGTTAGTACTGCTAGAAGAATGTTAGTACTGCTAGGTATAAGTTAGTACTGCTAGTACTAAACTTAATACTGGTGAAGGGATTTATACTGCTGATAAAGACTGAAGACTGCATGAAGATAAAGACGTGTGAAGAAGTGATAAAAGCGTGTTTTGTGATATATATGGACTAATTCAATGTATATCTTATATATTTAGAAGATATGCATATAAGCTTAATGTTTTAGAATATTCATAGTTATCTTGTAAAAGACTCCTTGGTGTATAAAAGGAGATCCTAGGTTATGGTTTAGAAATACATCAATCAGTCTTTCTTTGTAGCTTCAAGGTTGTAACCCCTAGTACTAGACAGAGTACTCATATTATTCATCATAATAATATTAAAGCTTTTTCATTATATTCATTGTTCATTCATTCTACTGCATCACAATTTACTATTACATTGATATTCTTCTAAGTAACTAAAAAAGAGTAGATTTCGCATTACATCTTAGTATCAACAATGTTTCTAGCATAGTTGTATTGACTCTATTCTATACAAACTAACCCTTTTACAAGGTTTGCATGAATATAGTTAGGATAAACACATAATTAAAAATACACCCTTCTTTTTATCACCATATTAATAATTTTTCGACCTTGAGGATTTACATCCCAAATGAGTTTTTGGATATATAGGTTTTTGGCCATTATATTTATCAAGTTAATCACATGCCATATCACAATATCAAATACTCCTAGCACAATAGGGATCAAGTTGATCTTAAAATTACTATCATCTATTTCTATCTCCACATCATTATACACATGATTCACGACCACGACTTTATTATCGGCTATTTCTACTTCTAAAGGGAAGGAAAGTTTATTTGGTGGAGTGGATAGATTTTTTCTAAATTCATGAGATACAAAAGAGACACTTGCACCCAAATCGTATAACACACGAGCGGGTATAGAATTAACAAGAATTGTACCTGTCACTACATCGTGCGACACTACTTTATATTCTTTGGCGGCCATCACATACACATGGTGCCTTGGGTTTATTAAACTACCACCTTCACCACCTTTTCTTCCTTTTTTGACTTTAATGGCTTGGCTTCAATCACCTTCTAGTGTAGGCATTCATTTGCTTTGTAACCCAATTGATTGCAACTATAACACAAAATCATTTGTTTCTTGGAATCCTTGCTCATGTGGTTCAAAGAAACAACTTTTATTAAGCAAACCCGGCAAGTTTGCCCGGACATTTCTCCAAGATGAGTGTTTGACATTTTTTACTGGTGTCTGGTTTAGAGTTTATCGCTTTTTTTGACCGTGATTCAAGCTCTAGGTTTCTTGGCAACCATGTCCCAAAGTTCAAGCTACCTCTTGCCTCCTTAATCTCTTGCACTTTCTTCTTAATAAATCCGCCTCCATCACGTGAGCTCTACTCAAAAGATCATCAAGGGTAGTGCCATTTAAATGGACGAGATAAACCTCCGGATGTCATAGCGGAGTATTCTTTGGGGGAAATCTTTCAATCTAAAGCTTATCAATTCTTTGATAATCGGACAATTAGGATTAAAATTGTTGAACTTATTACACAACTCTTTAACCGGTCTCATTTGTTTGTATAAAGGAGTTTGACTAACACTTCCTGAATTTTATAACTTCTTCGGCAGGAGCGTTTTCGAATTGAAAACTTTTGAATTCGTTCCACGTACACGATCCTATCCATTCTTCACCCTTCTCATAAATCTTTCCATCCCACCACATCTTGGCACTATAACGAAGGAAATTTGAAGCAAAATTAACCTTTTTTTTCTCTTTACAACAACTAGTATGGAAGTCTTCGCGGTCCCCTTTTTCCCAGCCATCTAGAATACTTGCAATTGGTTTTGTGTCCTATTTAAATTTTGGCACATCACATGCCATGAAGTCCCGATAGGTAGCCATCTCATTCCTTAAATCATTCATAATTCCACCTTTCTTAAACTCCTCTAGCCCTTTTTGGATTTATTTATCTTTGAGCTTACGGTGTTTGACAAATGTAATAAGGCATCACATTTTTAATAGCTTTCCCTACTTGCCTCGATATCATCATACTTAAGAGTTTTGTCTATTCATCCGTTAACCCCCTAAAGTCGAGGTCCTCGGAGCTAGAAGAAGACCCATTTTCATTATATTCATGATCCGCATCATTTGTCGGAGACTTGGCTCCTTTGGAAGTTGAAGGTTTCATAAATTCCTTATGACGCGCATTCACCATCTCTTCTTTTTCTGAAATAAGAATTTTTAATTATCAACACATAATTATAAGCTTATTCAATTTCATTAATGGCAATTCACATTTTTACATTTAACTCATCCCAAACCTGCATTAAGTGTATAGTTTCAATAATTCCAATTATACATATGTATCATACTTTTATCACTACAGTGGCCAAGCGTAGTCATAAAAATACTCTACACATGTATTTCGAAAGTCGCATACACTATACACATACTACCTACACTATCACTAACGCGCCTAAAAAGTCTAAGTCTGGGAAATCCTAACGTGACATTCTAAATCTCTTAGACCAAGGCTCTGATACCAAGTTGAATTGTCCCTTAAATGACACTAGAGTTTTTTTTCTCGAAAATACCCACATTTGAACTTTACAAACAAACTATAAGAAATTTGAAACATACATTAATCATTTATCACATAATAGCTCATTTCATTTATAAGAAAATATATAAATAACCCATAAGAAAATCAAAACACGAAGGTTATAAAATTTTGTAATACAGATGTCAATAACGCCGTATTCATTAACTTGAATACGCCATATTGAGTCCAAAAATGAATACTAAGTATTCAATAACTGAATACTCCGTATTGGATTCAGGATTTGTTACACCTTATTGAATACTTTGAAATACACTGTATTGGGTCCAAAAGCTTAATACGCCGTATTCAATAACTTAAATACGCCGTATTGGGACCTTAGATGTAGAACTCTACAGAATGAACAGAATTCTGTATAAAAAAAACCAAAAAAACAAACCCCAGCTTTTTTAACAGACTCTTAAACATCCATAATTTTGCATTTAACCAAATTTACAATAAATAAACTTTTCAACATTATATTCACTTGACTTTAACTAGTAAAACAGGTTATAAACCTTTAACCCAAACATCATTCTTTGCATATAGGCCACTATATTCTACATCATTCATAACATTTACTTAGACCATTTCAAACCAAAACATTAAACATTTGACTACATCAATTTGACCCAAAAGATTAAGATTAACCCATGATTAATACAAGAAAATTACCCAAAAGACAAAGACAATCAGGTCTTCAACTTTAACGGCTCCTTGATCCAAAAAGAGTGGTTTTGTACTTACCGTGTCAAAAACAAGCAACTTCCTATGCCAACAAGATAACTCTCTCTTTACTTTTATCTACACCGCTCGAACCTACAAACCATTTAGAAACTCATACATAAGCAAAATGCTTAGTAAGTATATGACGTAAACAACATTCACTAAGTTACAACTAGTGTTTAACTAGCTATAACCCATTCAAGGAATACATGCATACATTTATATACCTTTTACAAGCATAAATATTATGCTAACATATACAATACTCGCATTGGATCCAAGCTACTTAACATTTACAATTCCTTAAAACCAAACAATCATAATACAAATAAATTGACATTATGATCATATTAACATGTTTAGTCAATATACTTTATGTAAACACCCCTAAATGCGATAGCATCAGATACAACGATTGGGGTGTATTCATAATACATGCACCGAGTCCTGTAAACGTTCAAAGATTGTTATAAAACACATTTATTTATTATAAAGAACAAAGTTACATAGGTCTCAAATACTAAAATAAAAATTATTTCTAGAAGTCAAAACACGACTTTGTTTCTAAAACATTTATTTAGTTTATGACACTACTTCACCGAGGCACCGTCCTTGTTATCCGTGTTCTGTTCCATCCAAGCCATCAATAGCAATTAACCTGAGATACATGCTTAAAAACGTCAACAAAACGTTGAGTGAATTCATAGAGTTTACAAATAAGAGTTAGAACGCATATTTTGGTTCAACAAAACATATAACGTTGCCTCATAATTTAAGTTATAAAAATATTGATTTTCAACTAAAGAGCCCATGTACCGAAACTTAACACATTCATTCCCGTAGGACTAAATTATGTCCGAGAAGTATGCCACTTCTCCTAATACTAACTACAAAATGTTTGTTTGACAGGGTGGTCCCAACGGATTCAAACCCCGAACAGGGTTGTCAAACCCAATAGATCTATATAATACATTAGCATTCACCAACACATGGTAACTAACAGTCACACAGCAAAAAGGCATATACTCAGTAGTGAAGGAATCATATTCAAGTATCGAAAACAGTTTGCGTTCAATTTCACAAAACAAGCAATATATCCCCCTCGCGGAGTTAAAAACATTGAAAACTTTAAAAGCGAGGCTATGAACTCATCTTGATCAAAGCCAACGATCAAATAATCGAAACAATCCATGGAAAATCAACGAGCACGATCACGACCTATAATTTATGTCGCTCGATTACAATACCGAAAAGTATGATCAACGATGCGTACATCGTATCAACAAAATCATATATATATAGTACATATATGTTAGATATTAGAAAAAGACTCGGTCACCCCGTGTATTTTACTGTTTATTATAGCTCGTAGTTTAATAGTTAATTGTATGACTTTCGGTATTAAGCCGGGTACTAATACCCGGTATATTGTAAGAACTATAAAAGCCTCTTCTAACTTTGGAAGAGGCAAGCTAGTCATTTATTCATTTTACACTTTAACACATACACTCTCTCTCTAGAAAATATCTCTCTATGTGTTTCTCTCTCTAGAAACTAGCCAAATCTAAGAATCATAATCCGGGCCGTGAAAGTTGATATCATACAATTGGTATTAGAGCTATGTGGTGATTTCGTTAGCTTGTGTGCGTTCTAATCTTGATTAAATCATGTTCTTTAGTTACATTTTGGATTTTTGGTTTGAAAATCAAAACTCAGTTTTTTGTGCTTAGATGTGTTTATTGTTATATTTTTAAGCAAGATCTAGGCATAAGGTAACTAGTTGTGCAAGAAAAATCAAGGTTCAACGTCAAAAAGGGTGTGTTTATGGTGATTTTGTTGGAAAAATAAGTGTTTTGCTCGAAGTTTACCTTCTGTTTGAAGGAAGCGGAATATGCAGGTTTGAAGAAAGCGAAATATGCAGGTTTGAATCAGCAAAATTGACAGGTTGATTCCAAGCGAAATATGTATTTCGCGAATTGACAATTATTCAAGCGAAATATGACAGGTTGATTCCAGCGAAATTGACAGATTTTCAGCGAAAATATGTTTAGTTTTAAAACAGCGAAATATGACAGGTCTTCAAGGAAATTGTTTGTTTTCATCAAGCGAAACATGTCATAAGTCATCAAGCGAATTATGTTGATTTTTTTCAAGCGAAATATGTCACTAAAATCTTAATTCTTCTACGGTTTTCTTACTTTGTAAAATCCCGTGAAAGATTTATTTCTCGGTTTCAGTTAAGATTAGTAAAATCCCGTGGAATAATTACTTTAATCACAACTAAAACATATCTTTAACACAAGTCTCCTTTATCACTGATCGATCAAGACTGATATCATTTCACAACAAATTCAAGATGTCTAATATGTCAGAAGATATCCAGTATGCCGGTTCCGATACTACTCACACAAATGATTAATGAGAACAGACTTTGAATCTTGGCAACAACGCATTCGTCTGTATTGTCTGGGAAAAGATAATGGAGAGAACATTATGAAATCGATTACTGAAGGTCCATTTAAAATGGGAACGTTCATACAAACTCCTGCTGAAGAAACTGAGGGTGCACTTCAACCAGGTCCAGAACGGGCTAGAGTCTTTACAGACCTTTCTGCTAAAGAAAAGGAAAGGTATAAAGCTGACATTCGTGCAACGAATATCCTACTTCAAGGAATACCAAAAGACATCTACACACTCATCAACCACTATACTGACGCCAAAGACATTTGGGACAATGTGAAGATGATTCTGGAAGGTTCTGAGTTAACAAAGGATGACAGGGAATCTCAGTTATACGATGAATTTAAACACTTCCATCAAATCAAAGGAGAAACCATTCACGTATACTATGTTAGGTTTACGAAGCTCATTAATGACATGAGAAACATCAAGATGACCATGCCCAGAATGCAGCTTAACTCTAAGTTTGTGAACAACATGTTACCAGAGTAGAGTAGATTCATAACTGAAGTCAAACTTAACAAAGGTTTGAAGGAGTTAACTTTTGATCAGCATTTATTGCTATTTGATTGCAACATGAGTACATGCACGTGAGATAGGATATGATGATGGAAAGGTTCATTCAACAAATAATGATTTTTGGCATAGTGTCTAAAGCCTCAGTTCAGCAGTATCCAAAACATTCATCCATGTCTCTCCAATCCCAAATGATACCATCTCATGTGATAACTTTCAACTGGACTCGAGAAGTTCTTCAACTGACAACTTGATTAAAAGTTTAACCAACACACTTGTCCTCCTCATTAAATTATACAAATCACATCTTCCTCAAACAAACAATCAACTCAGAACGTCTTCTAATGCAAGGAACAAAGCTACAGTTCAAGACGGCAGAGTTGTGGTTCAAGATGTCGATGGAAGATACAATGCAAATAATCAAGGAAGACCATTTCAGAGGAACATGCAGAGGAAATGTTGTAATAGAATGCTGGAGGTCAGACAGAGGTGGCATGTGAAATCTGGTCAAGCTAAAACCATTATGTGCTACAACTGTAATGGATCCCGGCACATAGCACGAGAATGTCCTCGACCAAAGCGACTTCAGGATTCAGACTACTTCAAGGACAAGATGCTACTTATGCAAGCCCAGGAGAATGGTGCAGTACTGGATGAAGAACAGTTGTTGTTTCTTGCAGGAGAACAGGTCACCAACTTTGATGATGATGTGGATGACCCAACCGAGAAAGATTTGGCACTCAATGTGGATCATATCTTTAAAGCTGATCAATGTGATGCATTCGACTCTGATGTTGATGAGGCTCCTAATATACAGACCATGTTCATGGTAAATCTTTCATCTGAAGATCCAATCTACGATGAAGTCGGGCCATCATATGACTCGAATACTCCATTTGAGGTACAAGATCATGATACCTGTGTAGATCACTTGGATGAGTATCATGAAGTACACGAGATGCAAAACGATGTACAACACAACTACGTTGTTGACTCTGATGCTGAATATGCGAGTGATAGTAATATTATTCTGTATAATCAGTATATGGAGGACAACGAAGAACATGTTGTACAAAGTAATGTATCCTTTTGTTTGCAAATGATGCACTGATATCGGATTATAGATGATTGCTGAACGGGTGGTCCAAAGTATTCAGCAAATAAGAAGTTAAAGTAGTTGATGACACAATGACTTCTGATACTTGCGAGATATAAGGATACTGTAGGGTGATGAAAAAAATGGACAACGTTTAAAGTAACTGAAAGAGAACGATAGATTTGATGAACCAAAATGAGAATAATTATCTCTGATCGAATTGAAAGGAAAACTTCTTTTAAAATCGGATCTTCATACTGGACAAATGGAAAACTTCATTCTACCATTGACCATAACAAGTCAATGAAGGAAGAAGTGACAACCTTGAAAAAGGATTTTAAACAAAAAGAAGATAAATACATTAAAGAGTTTTTGGACATCAAAAAGCTAAAAGAAAAGGTTGAAGATAGGTTATTCAAGCTAAAAGAAAAGCTAAAAGTAACGGTGCACATGTTATGTAAACCAAAACCGTTTTATGATGAAAAGAAAAAGGTAGCAATAGGCTACAAAAACCCCTTATGTCTCACACGTGCAAAGCAAGTTCAATCTGCCCTCTATAATGGTACTGAAATAGTCATGACCAATCATAAACCTGTTGTTGTGCATGACTCGGAGGAAACTCTTGAGATAGCTGAGTTGACTAGGAAAAGAATGTATGAGAAAATGAAAAGCCCTCAGTGTATTCAAAATAAAGTTAAGTTTGCACCCCCAGATTACTCAAAAGAGAACTATCTTTGCATCCTTCGCACTCAGAGAGATTTGAGCCCTAAGCAGATATTTTAGCCAAAGATGAAACCAGAATGGAAATGGGAGAAGATCACCATGGATTTCGTCACTAAACTCCCTAAGACGGCAAACGGTTATGACACCATTTGGGTGATCGTTGATCGTCTTACGAAATCTGCTCACTTCCTACCAATGAGGGAAAATGATCCCATGGAGAAATTGATGAAACTCTACATGAAGGAAGTAGTCACCCGACATGGTGTACCTGTATCTATTATCTCCGATCGTGATGGTAGATTTACTTCACTATTCTGGCAAGCACTTCATAAGGCATTGGGAACTCGATTGGACATGAGTACGGCCTATCACCCCGAAACTGACGGTCAAAGTGAAAGGACTATCCAAACCTTGGAAGATATGTTACGCGCTTGCGTGTTAGATTTTGGAAAGAATTGGGATAGACATTTGCCGTTAGTAGAGTTCTCGTATAACAACAGTTATCATACCAGCATAAAGGCTGCACCCTTTGAGGCACTATATGGGCGAAAGTGCAGGTCACCCGTGTGTTGGGCAGAAGTTGGAGAGGCTCAGCTTACAGGTCCTGCAATAATTCATGAAACCACCGAGAAGATCGTCCAAATCAAGAGCAGAATCCAGGCCGCTCGTGACCGACAGAAGAGCTATGCAAACATTAGACGTAAACCAATGGTATTTCAAGTTGGTGACAAGGTCATGCTAAAAGTTTCGCCTTGGAAAGGAGTTGTGCGTTTTGGCAAGCGAGGGAAGTTAAACCCTAGGTATGTCGGTCCTTTTAAGGTGATCGAGAGAGTCGGAACTGTTGCCTATAAGCTTGAGCTACCACAACAGTTAAGTCGAGTTCACAACACGTTCCATGTGTCAAACCTGAAGAAGTGTCTGTCCGATGAAACGTTGGTGATTCCGTTGGAAGAACTACGTGTTGATGACAAGCTCCACTTCGTGGAAGAGCCAGTAGAAGTTATGGATCGGGAAATCAAGCAATTGAAGAGGAAGCAAAGAGTCTTGTTTCACTAGTGACTATGTCAAACCAAAAGTTCTTGCTCCTGGCATGTATGCCATTGACGTTAAACCCATCCCTCATCCCCTTAAGAACAATAGGAGTGCTCATTTAAACTATATCAGCCATCTTAAGGAGAGTGTAGAAACAGTTAGGGAGATTGTAGAGGAAGCTAGAGTAGTTAAACCACTGGATAATGCACTTAACTATGCTTGCCAATACACTAAGCTATCTCAGGAATTGTTAGAATATGTGATTGGCACTTGCCCAAAAAGTTTCAATGAAAGAGATAACAAGGCTCCCTCTACCCCTGTAACTAGGAAAAAGCAAGTTACTTTTAGTGATAAACCAGGAACTTCATCTAGCAACACACAGAAACACGAAGTGCACCAGAAAGTTCAACAGACTAATATCCCTGTGATTCCTTCTACAGGAGTAAACGCTTCCACTGAAGCAAGCGGATCAAAGCCTAGAAGCAATACAAAGAAAAATAGGATCCTGCCTGCTAAGAAGGAGAATAAGAAGAAAGTAGAAGTACACCTTAGGACAAATAAGTCAGTATGGACAAAAGTGAATCGGATTGATTCTAGCATTAGCTCTAAGCGTGTTGTAATTAATTCGAATTCTGAATCTGTATGCAAAATGTGTGACAAATGCTTAAACTCTGCAAATCATGAAATGTGTGTTGTTAATATTTTGAGTTCAGTAAATGCGACCCCCACTGTTAAACGTGTCTTGAATAAAGGGAAGCAGATTTGGAAACCAAAAGGCAAGCTGTCTGATAACAGGTTGAATAAGACCAAGCGGGTTTAGATATAACACCCCGTATTTTTTCAGGTCCTTCCACAACTCTGTACTCTCGTCATTTTAAATTTCCCATGCTACTTCGTTTAGACTTTAACTAAATTCGTACAATTGAGCATTTAGTTAACTTTAACTATAGCGCGCGAACTCAAAAACTTGACGTTTATTAGAAAACGTCAAGTACACTTATCAAGGTTGCCCTTATATAACTAAGTTTCTGTGAAATGGTTCTATTATATCTGCTAACCACAGGACCCCAACAAAAATTGGGAACCAAAATACTACACTCTCCCACACTCGACAGTTTTTCAAATGCGCAGGTCGTACAGGTCCGTCCTTTGGTATCTGTACTCAGGTTATTCAAACAATGACGGGAATCGTTCAAAAACTCAAGAACTTTGTGAACAAGTTTCATCGGGACAGTCAGATTCGGGAATATTCACCTTTGGGGCTATCCATGGTTATGGAGATTATGTTATTTGGTGACATTGTGATCTCTAGAGAATACTATGTGGAGAGTGTCTTGGACAGCAAACTTTCTCTTAGGGCAATTTTGTAATTCTGAATCTTGAAATATTTGCTTTAGAAAGTCATTCTTGCTATTGTTTCGAGATATGAATTGTGTAGACCTACTTTAACAGGTATCGTAGCACCAATTTAATATACACAATAACGCTTGATGATATGATGAGTCTACTCCAGATGCCTTGTTGTCCAAAGCTCCAAAGACCAAACATGGCTGTGCATTTGTCCTTTTAAACCATATTTAAACTTCGGCACAATCAATGATCTTGCTCGAAAAAGATCTGGTTAAAGGTTTACCAAGATTGAAGTTTGAAAAAGATCATCTTTGCTCAGCCTGTCAACTTGGAAAAAGCAAGAAGTACTCCCACAAACCAAAATCTGAAAACACCAATATGGAAGTTCTTCATACCCTTCACATGGATCTATGTGGTCCAATGAGAGTACATAGTATTAATGGGAAGAAATACATTTTAGTCATCGTGGAATGACATTCAAGATTCATATTGTAAAGTTTTTTGAGCATCAAAGATGAGCCTCTCCAGAGTTTGTCATTAACTTTCTTAATCAATAAACAAGTTTGTCTCAATAACAAATACAGTTAGATTACATCCGAAAAATAAAGTGAACGGAAAGATTGGCTGAGACACGGAACCGGAAGTTATGTTGAAAAATTATGAAGATGTTTGGCATAGTTTTCATCAAAAAGTTTGTTCCGAGAACCTTCCTTCAACAAAATGGGGGGGGCAAAGGGGGCAGAGGGATAGTGTCACTCGACATAGGACGAAATCGTTTGCTGGCGAACGGTCCTGAGGGTATTGCGGGCCGAGGCATCGTGCATCACAGGCATAAGTTGTTTGATACAGATCTGGTCACGCAAGGTGAATGGGGTCACAACAAGCGTCAGTCTTATCGCATCGTTGTTGGGCGAGAACAACAACGTCCTAGCACTGACCGAGCCTAGAGTGTATGGCGCGACGCCGGATTACACAATTGTCCGAGGTTGGCATAACTCGTGTGGTGGGGGGATCAGTGCAAATACTCACCTACTATATCATACTCATAGCATTAGGGAGCTGAGAGTCTAGGAACAAGTCAGACATGTCACTACATATGATTCTGCGTCGCTTATTAATCAGATCCATGCTTTGGCTACCCTGCAAATATAGCGAAGTCTAGGTAAATTGTGTTGGAATAAATTATCACAAAGAGTTAATACTGTCAAGTATAAACTAACCTTACTAATGGAGTTAGTAACTGCCCAGTACAAACTATTACTGCCAAGTGTTAGTTTATACGCTAGAAGAAAGATTAAACTGCTGATGGGTCAAAGATGCTAAATAAGGATGCTAGAGATATATAAGGACAATGAATATCTTTTTATATTTTAGGAAGATTTGTATTATGAATCTAATAGTAACTGATCCTAAAAGTTCGTAGTTATCTTGTAAGGACTCCTTGTGGTGTATAAAAGAATCCGAGATGTTAAGTTTAAGAAATACGCTTAGGCTTAAGAATAGAGATACATACCAAAGAAAGAACATTAGTAAATAGCTTCAAGTTTCTAACCCTAGAGTACTAATCAAGGAAGACTCGTATTATCAATAATCTTGAAGCAGTTTGGGTTTTAAAATATTCATTGTTTCTTGTTTGGTACTGTTCTATTAATAAATAACTCTAGAGTATCAAAGTGTAGATTCCATATACACTTTGATATACAAACAAAGTCTCATCTATTGTTATTTTGGATCCATCCAAGGTAACATACACTTTACTAGGTAAAGAACCGATCAAGGCGTGGGATCAACAAGTGGTATTAGAGCTTGTGTTCTGAAACTTTGATCTAGAAGATATCATCAAGAAGAACTCTATATTCACAAGGAAGAGATGGCTCCTATGGCTCTTTCAGACTCTAAGGTAAATAATGACAAATCTTGCTCTAAAACTTGTCTGACAAACTATGAAGCTCTAAAGAAACAGTATGATGATTTGCTTGTTAAATTAGATGATACTGGTTTTAAAGCAGCCACATACAAAAGAGGTTTAACAACTTTAGAAGAACAAATTATTAAATATAGAGAACATGAAGTTCTTTTTTCTGAAGAAATTGCTCTACTTAAAAGAAGTGTAGGTCATAAAGAATATCAGATGGGATTACTTAGGGATGAACTTGAAAAAGTTAAACAAGAAAATAAGAGGTTTGAGTTTAAGATTGCAAAATTTGATAAATCTGCAAAAGACTTAGAACAGTTGTTAGCAAGTCAGATAACTGACAAGAGCAAAAAGGGTTTTGGTTATAATGTTGTCCCCTCACCTCATCCTTTGATTCTTAATAGACCAACACCTTTAGACTTATCTTATTCAGGTCTTGAAGAATTCAAAGAACCTGAGGTTATTGAGTATGGTCCTAGGGATTCTAGTTTAAAGTCTACCACTGGTTGTGATAAAAAGTCAGAAAATTCTAAGAAGAATACTAATGACTCTTTGGAACAACATCAAATGACTAATACTCAAACTAGCTCTTTTGAGTCTCCACTTAAGGTTGACAAAGATTGGAAAGAAAAGTTTTTCTATCCTGCTAATCATGTAGAGTCTGCTAAAATAGAAACACCAGTTAGGAAGAATAATGATGCTCCAATTATTGAGGATTGGGTGTCAGATGATAAGGATGAAGTTAAGACTACTATTGTGGTAAAGAAGAAGACTGTTATTCCTACTGCTGCTAAAATAGAAAAACCAGTTAGGAAGCCAGTGAGATATGCTGAGATGTACATGTCAGAAAGACCTAGGGGAAACCAAATGAACTGGAATGGTCAAAAATCCAATCAGTTAGGATGTAACTTTGTGTTTAATAACAAGGCATGTTTTATCTGTGGAAGTTTTGATCACATTCAATACAGCTGTCCCAACCAACAAAGGAAAAGAATAGTAAGTGGAAATAATTATAACAAAGAGGATAATGACTACTATTCTACAACCTCTCATCCCAGTGCACACAAACATATGGCTCCAAGAGCAGTTTTAATGAAGACTGGCCTAAAATCTTTTAATACTGCAGGCCTGTTAATACTGTGTAGGTCCCTGTTAACACTGGTAGAAACCTTTAAGTACTAGCTAGGTCCTTCTCAATACTGGGTAGGCCTTTTTATACTGATCACCCCAAATCAACAATTCAGTATGCTAGACCAAGGACATATTTTCAAAATCAAGCACAATCAACTGTTCACAGGCCCTTTTCAAAAAGAACAACATTCACAAAAAGGTGTTTTAATCAAGATGTATTGAACTGGTAGGCCATTAGAACAACTGTTAATCCTGTTCAAAGCATCAGCATGGTTGGTCCTGATGCCAAAGAACAGAGTGGTAGATCATGTATCCAAAAACATCAGTGCATCAGTTACTTTGAAAAGATTAGATTACATTGATGCACAAGGAAGATTCAAGTCTGTGATGGCTTGGGTTCCTATAAGAAGATAATTTAGAGGATCCTTCCAAACAGGGGAGGAAAATTGATCTGATTAATGAAGATCACTTTTGTTCTGATGGATGCACAAACTCAGGGGAGGCAAGAGTGCAGCAAAGAAAAAGAAGAATCCAGAGAAGAGTGCAGCAAAAGCAGAAAGACCAAGAAGATGAAGTGTTTGGAAGAATCCTCTCAGCAAAGAAAATGAAGGTTTAATTCAAGAAACTTGATGATTTGGAGGTAAATCACAAGTTTAGGGGAGGATTGTTAGGAATTAAACACTTCAGAGTTAGTACTGCCAAGGGATGAGTTAGTACTGCTAAGCCAACAGTTAGTACTGCTAGAAGAAAACAGTTCGTACTGCTCAAGATTACAACTGCCAGTACTAAATCAGTCAGTTAATACTGCTAGAGTAAGTTAGTACTGCCTGTACTAACTTAAGACTATTGAAGAACTTACTACTGCTGGTTATAGAGTTACTACTGCTGGTTCAAGATTACTGTTATGTTGTGAAAAGTTAATGCTTGCTGAAATTTCTTCTTGTTGTTATCAACTGAAGTTTAATGCTGATTAGTCCAAACAGAAACAGAAGATTTAATGAATGATTGAAGAGATTACTACTGATTGAGAATTTTACTAAATACATAGGAAAGTATTTAATATTTAGTCATTGTATTTAATATATTTGACTAAATATTTAGGAAAGTATTGTAAGCTCATTAGGACTCCTTGGTGTATAAAAGGAGATCCTAGGGCATCTAGTTTATTATCTCATCTCATACATCTCATTCATCTCAATCATCTCATTATCATACACATACCTACACAACATCTCATTGTAATAGCTTCAAGGTTGTAAACCCTAGTACTACACAGAGTACTCGTATTATTTGTTTTAATAATATTAAAGCAGTTTGTGATATATTCATTGTTCTTTGTTTGGTACTGTTTCATTGATATATCTTCTAGAGTATTAAAGAGTAGTTCCGCTTACTCTTTGATATATACATAAAGTTTCTACTATTGTTATTTTGGATTTATCCAAGGTAACATACTCTTTACAAGGTAAAGAATCGATCTAGGATTGGGATCAACAAATTGCAAGCTAAAGCTGACATTGGGATTTTCGTTGGTTATGCACCCAACAGGAAGGGTTTTTGAATCTACAACAAAAGAACCCGTCGAATAATGGAAACAATTCATGTCATATTCGATGAGCTACTTCAGACAATGGCTCCTGTACACATTAGTTCAGGACCCGAGCCTATGTCAATGACACTTGGACAATTCAGTTCAGGGCTCATACCTAATCAGGTCAATGCAACCAATTATGTTCTACCGACGGATAAAGATCTGGAGTTATTATTTCAACCTATGTTCGATGAATACTTTGAAGTAACTAGAGTCGATGCTCCAGTACCTTCGGCTACTGCTGTTAACGCTCATGTTGTTCCACCAGGTACATCTGTGACTACAACATTTGCTTAAGATGCACCGTCAACAAGTTTTTCACCGTACAAATAAACAAAACAACAAATAAACAAACAACATAAATTTACATATGAGGGGGGGAGGGGGGGGGGGGGGGGGGGGGGTGCAACAACAACACAAATTTGACACACAATCATCTGGAATATCAACCCTCCATCATTCAAGCATGATTGTTGCAAATGGACCCACTAATGAAGACCCCCAATTTACTCAAGCTATACCTTCATCCCTCAATAACCCTGTTACTGGAGAACCAAGTTCTGCACAGTCATCATCAGGGGATGTTAGTATAGCTGAACCCAACCACGTTACTCAACCACCAGATCATCTCAGAAAATGGTCCAGAGATCACCCTCTTGATAATATTATTGGAAATCCCTCTCGTCCGGTATCTACCAGAAAATAGTTAGCTTCCGATGCTCTATGGTGCTGTTTCTATACTGAACTGTCAAAAGTCGAACCAAAGAATTTCAAAATGGCCATGATAGAAGACTGCTGGTTTAAAGCCACGCAAGATGAAATTCACGAATTTGATTGACTTGAAGTATAGGAATTTGTACCTCGCCTAGTCTATGTAATGGTTATCGCTCTCAAGTGGATCTAAAAGGTGAAGCTTGATGAGTATGGTGATGTTCTGAAAAACAAAACTCGATTAGTGGCAAAAGGATGTCGTCAAGAGAAGGGTATTGATTTTGAAGAATCTTTGCACCCGTTGCACGGATAGAGGCCATCAGGATATTCATTGCCAATGCAGTAACCAAAAATATGATCATCTACCAGATGGATGTCAAAACTGCTTTTCTGAATGGTGATCTTCAAGAAGAAGTCTTTGTCAGTCAACCTGAAGGATTTGAGGACCCAGATAATCCTACACACATTTATCGTCTAAAGAAGGCTCTTTACGGACTAAATCAGGCACCAAGGGCGTGGTATGACACACTATCAAAGTTCCTAATGGGTAACAATTTCTTCAAGGGTGCAGTGGATCCAACGTTAGTCACACACAAATTAGGCAAACATATTCTACTAGTTCAAATATACGTAGATGGCATCATTTTTACGTCAACTGATCATAATGCGTGTCACATATTTTCCAAAGAAATGAGCTCTAAATTTTAGATGTCGATGATGGGACAAATGTCGTTTTTCTTAGGACTACAAGTTTCTCAAAGTCCCAGAGGCATCTTTATTAACCAAGCACAATATGCTCTCGAAACCTTAAAGAAATATGGAATGAATCTTTCTGACCATGTCGATACACTAATGGTGGATCGATTGAAACTGGATGAGGATCTCAAAGGGATTCCAGTTTACCAAACTCGATTTAGAGGAATGGTTGGCTCCCTAATGTACCTTACTGCCAGTTGACCCGACCTTGTATTCGCTGTATGCATGTGTGCTAGATATCAGGCTAAGCCTACCAAAAAGCACCTTAAAGCAATTAAACGTGTCTTTCGGTACCTAAAAGGAACTATTAACATGGGTCTTTGGTATCCGAAAGACAACGCCATGTCACTAAATGCAGATGCAGATCATGCGGGATGTCAAGATTCAAGAAGAAGTACGTCGGGAAGTGCTCAATTTCTTGGAGATAGATTGGTGAGCTGGTCATCAAAGAAGCAAAGAAGCACTGCAATATCTACAATAGAGGCTGAATACATTGCCATGTCTGGATGTTGTGCTCAAGTCCTTTGGATGTGATCCCAGCTAAAAGACTACGGATTTGAATTCTATAAAATTCCTTTGTACTGTGATAACAAAAGTGCCATTGCTCTATGCTATAATAATGTCCAACACTCTCGATCAAAGCACATCGACATACGTCACCATTTCATCTGAGAGCAAGTGGAAAATAGAGTGGTTGAACTTTACTTCGTGGAAACGAACTATCAACTTGCGGATATACTCACAAAAGCATTACCAAGAGAACGGTTTGAATTTCTTCTACCACGACTTAGGATGAAGAGCATGAACCCTGAAACTCTCAAACATGTTTAAGAAGGAGAGGATGAGTAAACGAAGTGCCTTCGTGTATCCTTTGTACATATTGTCTATTTAAAAAAAAGGGACTTAGTAAATATTTTAAGTCATTTAGAATTACAAAAAGGCTTGCAGTTACTTCAGACTGCAACCCGCTTTTTCAATCTAAGGAACGCATGTCGTCTTAAAGACAACTGTTCCTGACAACGGGTAATTAATTTTCCCCGGGCATGGATTACTTTATATCCATGCAAAAGATGAATAAGTGTACGCGTCAGTGCATTTATTTATGCAAACGAGAGAAATCTTGTTTTAATTGGTGTTGTTAAAAGATATAGTTTTTCATCTGATTAGATTTCATTAGGGTTTAAATGAAGAATTTTCAATATCTCAAACAATGTCTAGTGCTCTTTAAATAGAAAAAGGGACACTATTTGAGGGGAGAAAATTTAAAATTCTTTCAAAAAGTCATCACGGAATGAAAGGAAATGTTTTATCAATAACAGGTCATCATTTAAAGGGGAGTGTCTTAATTAATTTTAAGTCATTAAGTATTAAGTTGTTATTGGTGTTAACTTTTAGGGACTTAAGGGCAAAATCTAGGACTTAAGATCTAGCTATACACTTGTAGGGGCTTATTTTGTCATTTATATATCTTAGTTAACCTTAGGAATAAGTGTATAAAGGAAATAGAAAAGATAGTAAAGCTCAAGGACCATTCTTGCCAAGTCTGAAAAGTTGACCCATTTACATATTTCGGTCAAACGGGTAAAACTGGTCAAACAAACACACAAACACACACACGCACACATAAACCGCTCCATTCAAATTCGAATTTTTCAAATCTCATTTCAAGATCAAAGGTACACTCCTATTCGTTCATTACCTATTTCTCATCTCATTTATAAAAGGAATTAGACTAAAACTCGTTTTTGAGCTCTTAATCGAATGAAAACGAATTAGGGTTCGAAAAATTAAAGTTACGTGTTTCTTGAAATTGATTGAGGGGTTTGTTTCGATAGGGTGCGATTAGGATGGGGTTGAAACAGTTTTTCATTTCGTTAACTGATTAATGAGATATGATGATTTTTAGAAATCGAATGAATCGAAACATGCTCTTAATGGTTAATTAATTGAGGGGTTTTGTACCATAGTGTGCGATTAGGGCTAATATGAAACAGTTTTTCATATCTCTAATGTTTGAGTGAGTTAGATTGTTTTTTTGCCATGATGAATGAAGCAAAACATGCATGCGGGATTAAATAAGCTATGTGTTTGTGTTAGATAGCTTGATAATTGCTCTCTTATGTCTTTAGAGTATGTTTGAGTGGCCTAGGATCCTTTATGCTTGATTGTATTCGAATATGCTTATTTTGTGCTTGAAAGTGTTTATATCTTTGTGGTTATGGATTATTAAATTATGAATTTTTAGTTAAGCAAGCAAAATATGTACTGATAGAATGAAGCGGAGCATGTTAAAATAGGATAAAGTGGAACATGTTTACATGTTTCAAGCGAAACATGTTTACATGTTTCAAGCGAAACATGTTTACTTGTTTCAAGCGAAACATGATCTACTTGCTTATGTTGGAGCGAAATATGTAGGAGCAGTTTCACCTTGTTAAAGCTTTCATCTAAGTAAGCGTCTTTCTTTCAATATCAGATGGATGAATACCATAAGCTATTGACAATTAAGGTTGATTTGAATAATCTGAGGGTATCAATTCTGTGGAAAGTGTATATGAACACACTGCCCCTTAGGAGGACCACCAGGTCAAGTAACTATTCAACCACAATTCTTCTTCAACAAGGATCTGGATTATCTTCTGACAGGTGACAAAGAGTGAAAAATTGCCTTATCCATATCCAAGCTCAAAGCTGCTCGTTACCTAGACTTTGGCCTTGAGAATTTGTTCCATCTTTATGGGTTTGAAAGTGAACGTGAATATGACATCAGTGCTGTCTATGGCATCACTTCTGGGTGGTTTAGGAGAAAGGAATTTATACATCTAACAAACACAGTGAGCCCTCCTGATCGTGAAGCAGTCAGATCGCGGATGCGAATTCTCAGTGTGATCAGTGTTAAGGTGTTCGAAAAATACGGATACAACTACCTAAGAGAGATTATTCTACGTCGAGCTGATTACCAAGAGTACAAGATCTCGGAAAAGGATTTCAAAAATCTTCATCCAAATGATTTTGAAGATCTGTTCCTACTCAATATTCAAGAAAAGCTCAACCATCTGGCAAAGACTGACCAAGACTAGTATTTTCTTGGCATCAACATATGGATAAGGAAGCTTGGTGATCAAGAATCGATGTAGGAGACTTACAGACTCGGGATTTGAGTGTTATCAAAATATGATCCAACCTTGGAACGTACCAAATTGGGATGCAGCTGACTATTACTTCAAAAGATGATTATTTAGATTGTCCCTAAGCCGAGAGCGTTGTATCTACAGTAGACAGAATGGATTCAAAGAAATTGATGAGCTGAATGAGCTACACAAGTTTAGTGATGGGACGTTGACAAGAGTAATGGAAAAACTGGACCAAATGGTTAAGACTTTAATCTGTTCGAGGTACAATAAGGGCATGGTGAATAGGAAGCTGGTCAGAAGTTGACAAGAGAAGAAGCAAAGACTTCATCAATGCAATCGAGAGATAAGGGACTACAGATCAGAATGATCTATCGGAAGTCTAGAAAGCTTTGTTGGAGGAAGAATAAGATGATATTGACTTCAGGTTGTCAACGAACCAACATGACGACATCGTCTGTTTACAATTCAAAAGGTTCAATTTTTATTTATTTTTTGTGAATAATATACCTTGTACATTAGTAAGTAGTTAATCTTTTGATGATTAAGTGTAGGAGTAATTTATATCCCTCAACGTTGAGGGGGAGGCAGTTATATGTTTCTTACACGTCTTGTGAATTAAGGCCACACTTTTCTCCAAAATTTTTAACATATTTAAATCAATTGATATCCAAAATGTCAAAGGGTTTAAAAATTTTGATAAGGGAGAAATGTGTATAAAATAGTGAATAAAATAACATGTTACTAGGACTCATTATTACTATGCCCAAATGTGCGAAACAATTTCGATACCAAAGCACATTTTGATGGGGGAGCGTTTCTGAAAAAAAAATGTCAAAAATAATCGAGGGTACTAAATGCTTAGATATTACATCATAAGTACCTTATGAATTTTTCAATTGGTTTTTATGGAGAGGAAGAACTGTACCAAAGACCGGACCATGCATTTTACTTAATTGAGGTTATATGGTTGGTAAGGTTAAGGGTATATTCCCAATTGATCCAGACTATAACCGGAGGGATCCTACCCTAGAGGACAACCCACTAGTTAGTGTCGAAGTCATTAGGTATGATATTTGTTAAAAGGAGTGTTAAAAGCTGAGAATAAGGAAAAGTGCACGACTGAGATGGAGCTGTCCACGTACTGGAATTAACCCATACAATGGTTTCTAGTTATGAGTCTCGGTATAGCACTAAAGGGGGTTGAAGAATTAAAAGGAATTGTAAAGTATAAGGGTGTAAAAGAAAAAAGCACCTCCAAAACACTTAGGCAGGAAACCAGGTCAATACATATGTGCCAGAATCACTAAGATGATTGCTGAAATTGAAGCTCGCATCATGGACCAGTGATGCAATGCACAAAACCCTCCCTAGCCACTCAGAATCTTTCAAAAAGATTTCTGTTTCATTCTTACGGAGACTAAACAAAGTATCTATTGACTTTCTCACTCGGTTAGATGATATTGAAAAAGGTGGCAGTCAGATCCAGCCTGGATGGCTACTAGAACCAAAAAGCACTATTGAGTTAGAGCCAAGAGATCGTACAATTATCTTGTTTAGGATCGTAATTCTAATTTTTTGTCTTTCACACAATATGGAAACAAGTCTCTCTATCTAAGAGTCCTACGCATTTCCTTGTGATATTGCCAAACTCCGAGTGAATGAAAACGATGGTTTATCACAATGAAGATGAAATCCTGCTAGAGCCCAACGTCAACAAGCTCTAGGCTAGGTGAATGTGCGATTCTACAAGAATCAACTTGTGTCAACTGGAATGAAACTGATGTGTGCGATTCTGTGTGAAATCTACTTGTATCCAGTATAGATATTGTCGGTTATTGATCATTTGATGAACAATTCAAATCTTTCGAAGTGTTCCGTTACAAATATTTTCATATGAAACACTTTGACTGTCTTTTCCAAATCGATTTTCTCTTTATTTCTAAATGTTTATTATAGGATTATCTTAATAGATGGAGATGGAGATGGAAATTCGCAGCACCACAGATATCAAGTGGAATAACCCGGGAAATGCTAGGACGACGAACCTACACTTGTTATGAAGTTATGAAGACCTCGTAAACGGTGTCAAAGCTTCCGTAAACTTTGATATCATATTCTTCTTCACAAGTGCACAAGATGGCGATCCCATTACAAGATGGCTGTAAGATTTATGTCTTGGGCGGATGATCTCAAGAAAGCAAAATCACAGTCCAAGACAACGTCTAAGATAAATCAAAGATCTCTATTCTAAAATGTACAAGATATCAAATGTCTAGAGCCTAAAGACTGGTAAGTGATTAAGTTGGTTTTTTCAGGGGTGACATCCCTTAGGGGAAGATTTTAGATATTAGAAAAGACTTCGGTCAACACCCCGTGTAATTTACTGTTTATTTATAGGCTCGAGTTTATAGTAATAGTACGTTTTTTGGTTTTACGTTTGGGTACGATATAACCCGGGTATATTGTTAGTACTATATAAGGCCTCTCCAACTTTGGAAGTGAGAAGAGCTTAGTCATTACTTTCCTTTTATAAAGAAAACTCATTGTTCTCTCTAGAAAAAACTTCTCAAAGGTGTTTCTCTCTCTAGAAACTAGCCAAATCCAAGAATCGACCCCGTGTTATGATATATGATATGCCACAAAAGCTTTATATGGATTAAAGCAAGCTCTAAGAGCCTGGTATGATGAACTTTCCAACTTCCTGATGTCTAAAGGCTTTACTAAAGGTACAATTGACCCAACTTTATTCAAGTTAACATTCGGGAGGATAATTCTACTTGTGCAGATTTAGTTTGATGACATTTATTTTAGGTCTACAAACACCTAAATATCATAAAAGATTTGAAAAGTTAATGCACAGTAGATTTGAAATGTCCTTAATGGGGGAGATGAAATTCTTTTTAGGACTATAGATCCCAGTCCCCAAAAGGTATTTTTATCAATCAGGCCAAGTACGCTTTAGAAATTCTGAAAAAGCATTAATATGGACAATTGTCACTCCATTAATTGGTACACAATTGGCTACTAAAACCTAAACTTAGATGTAGATTTTAGTGGTAGAACCCGTTAGACTAATCTGATTACCGCTAGTTAAATTCGGGGTCTCTATGTACTTGATATGTAGTAGACAGACTTAGTGCAAGAAGTAGTGCTATTGTGCACGGTTATCAAGCACGCACAACCAAAAGCACCTCAAGGAGGTTAAAGAATCTTTTAATTACCTAATTTTTTAAGGGTTACCATTATAATGGGACTCTTGTTTCCAAAGGAATTCTGGCTTTGAAACTAATAGCTTTTTCAGACGATGATCATGCGGATGCCTTGATACTCGGAAAAGCAACTTCTGGAGGGATAGTTCCTGGTGATAAGCTTAGTAAGTTGGATGTCAAAGGAAACCAAATATGCACTGCAATGTCATCTAGCAGAGGCTGATAAGTTAGTCAACTGGATGTCAAAGAAGCAAGACTGTACTGCAATGTCATCAGCAAAGGTTGAGTACGTGGTGTTATCTGCAAGTTGTGCTCAAGTAATGTGGACGAGGACACAACTTAAGGATTATGGCTTCAACTACAACAAAATACCGTTGTATTGCGACTCTCGGTCAGCTATAGCAATCTCATGCAGCACTCCCGTACCAAGCATATCCATACTCGGTATCACTTCATAAAGGAACAGGTTGAAAATGGTATAATTGAATTATATTTTGTCAGAACTAAATACCAATTAGCTGACATGTTTACGAAAGCCCTTCCTGAGGATCGGTTTAAGTATCTTGTCAGAAGGATTGGTATGAGATGCTTGATATCATCATCAAACATCACCATGTAAATATTTTTGAGAAAAGCAAAATACAAAAATATAAAACTTCAAAAAGAAAATACAAAATCAGAAAAACAGAAAATTTCCAAAAAGATTCTTCTCGACATGTCTCTTGGAATCGATAACATTTACGTGCTTAGAAATGTCGATTAACATTGACACGGGTGTGTAAATGAAGTTCGAGTGAGAGTTGCAAATAGTTTCAAAACATGTCATTTCTAATTTTCTAGATGGCTTATGTGCAAATATCAGTACATAACCCAGACTTCAAATAAAGGAAGGTTTATAACTTATCCTCACAACGAGAAAATTAACGTTTCTCGGTCTTGAGCTGTTCTTACAAGACATTCAATGTTTTTAGCTCAAGAAAAAGTCTAACATTTGGTTTTTCAAAAAGTTGAACACAATTTTTCAAGAATTTCTCGATGACAATTCATAATCTTTCAAAATTGTGTGTTCAACACTCCATCCCTCACAATGTTTTCAAAAGACAACAATTTCTCAATTGGTCCTATTTTTGAGGGGGGGTTTTTCAAAAAACAAAGTTTTAATGTTCTTGGATACATCAACAACGACAATTCTTATGTATTCAAAACATTATCAAAATGTTCCAAACCATTCATGCTGATAATATTTTCTCCTACGGAATTTTCAAGACATATTTTAATCACAAGGTATTTCAAAAACTAAGTGTTTATTATTTAAAATAAGGGGAGAAAATGTATTTAAAATATGATATATTCGACTCAATGTGTTGAACAGTAAGAAAAGGTTTTATGGTTTGATCTTATACCCAACAACATCTTAATTTCATGACGATTCTGAAGTCATAAGGTGGTTAGGTTAGGAATCAATCCTATGATCCAACCAGAACCGGAGGATCTACCCAAGGATAATCCAAAGTTAGAAATAGCAGTCCTTAGGTATGATTGGAGATGAATGTATATGGGAATAATGCCGACTAAGATTGAGCTAACACTGGAACAATCACAACAAGGTGTTAGTAATGACGTCCTGGTAAGCATTGAAGGCGTTGAAGAATGAAAAAGAAATGTATGATAAAAGGGTCTAGAAAGAAGCCCTCCACACAACTTAAGGCAGAAACCGGGTTCAATACCTATGCTGTCAGATCACAAGTTGATGCTGACATTGAAAATCGACATCATGGCGACCAGATTGAGCATTGAAAAAAAAATACAAGTCTTATATAAGGTTTTGATGTAAAATAATAAGATAACTCATCAAATTGGTAAGATTGGATCGAGAGCCGATATTAAGATCTTACGTGCGATCCCACGATCTTACTTACGATCCTACCTTACATGCGATCCTATAACGATCCTACACGATTTTAGCTAGTGAGCAAGTAAGATCGTACGATCTTACGAATTTACTCACGATCTTGACAGCTATGGTTATTGGTACCCCTAAAACACGCCCTTTTTTGAATTTTTTTTATTTTAAACATTTTTTTTATTTTTATAATTTTGTTTATATTAAAAGCTATAAAACTTAAAATACGAAACATAAAATATTAAGTTTAACAAATCAAAATATTAAATTGATAAAAAATATGAAATATAAACTGATAAAAAATTGTGTTGTACTACAAACTGAATATCAAAGAGAGGTGATGGTTGTACCTTTTATAAATTAGGAAGTACCAATAATATATAAATATACATATTCTTTAACATGGTCTATAAAGATTGCTATCAGTGTGTATGTAAATAAATGGTTTTTTTTAACTTATGCTTCAAGAACACTAAGTTAAAAAATATTTCACAGCCTTTATGTTATCCTCTGAAGGTCACTAGACTATCTCAACTATAACAACATCTGAACACATAAAATAGATGTTATATAGCTTGATATTCCAAGCTAGTTTAACTCTTTTATCATTATCATATCCTTAAAAACACTCATTGGGGGCATCAACCATGTTCATGCTTAAAAATGGTTAATTGCTTAAAAATGGTTTATACTTGTCATTTTTTGTCATTGTGTGTAAAGTACTATTTTTTTTCCAATTGTGACACCAAACTTTTGAATTCGTGCTATTGTGTGTATTCTGCAGCTATTTCTGCATGTAAAATGATCATTTTACCTTTCGAAATTTGAAAAAAGTGAGGGTAAAATTGTCACAAAATACACACAATAGCACGAATTCAAAAGTTTGGTGTCACAATGGAAAAAAAATAGTATTTTTCACACAATGACAAAAAGTGGCAAGTATAATACATTTTTAGGCGATTAACCCTATAAAAAATTAGGATTTTTATAGGGACAAGTTATTAAGTTGGGCACAGCAGTGACCTTTAACGACTTTTAATTTTTCTGTCACATCAATTTTTTCTCTCATGCGACTTACAGACGACCTTTTAAGCACAATAAAACGACCTACATTAAAAACATACCACAAAAAGATTATGTGGAAACTAGAGGGGGGGGGGGGTGAATAGTTTACCGCTTTTTAAGTATAGTTAACGTTTGTATATAAAATCGTAGATTCGAGTTTAGGTGATATCAATATACACACAATATGAACAATCGAGATAAGTAAATAAACAATATTAATCTACACAATAATAAATATGAGACAAGAGAAAAGAGTTAGAATGATCAAACCACAACACGAAGATTGTTAGCCTCAATTTATTGAGTCGAACAAGGAAGTTCGGTCACTCTACGATGGAGCTTCGGTCTTTAATTAGTTAATGTTGTAATAGGATTATATCGGGAATCGGGCTCGATAGATAATCTAATATTGTATATGTTTTGGGTTTAATCCCAAGCAAAACCCGAGCCCGGGTCCTAGTTAAATATCCCGCGCGTCACTTTTAAGTGTCGGGGTATATAAGGAACTTTTCCACTTGGAAAAGTTAGTTGTTCAAAATATCTAGAAATATCTTTTCACTTTTTCTCTCATCTCTCTCTCTAGTTTCTCTCTCTAGAACAACTCTTTCTTTCTCCTTTCTAGTTCTAATTTCGTGATCGATTGTATGGAGTGAAGTGTTAACGGGAACTCTTTTTCTACGATCCAAGGATGAAACACCAGAAGTTCTCAAAGACTTTCTCAAGATGATTCAACGCAATCTTCAAGCTCAAGTTATTACTGTCCGTACTGACAGAGGCACGGAATTCTTGAACAAGACACTCCATGCTTATTTCAAAGAAGAAGGCATTGAACATCAAACTTCCACTCCTCGAACACCTGAACAGAACGGCGTTGTCGAAAGACGGAACCGTACTCTTGTTGAGGCTGCTCGAACGATGCTTTCAGCTTCTAAGCTTCCATTATCATTTTGGGCTGAAGCAGTTGCAACCGCATGCTATACTCAGAACAGATCAATCATCATATCCACTCATGGAAAGACAGCATATCACATCATAAATGACAGGAAGGTGACAGCATATCACATCATAAATGACAGGAAACCTTCAATAAAACATCTTTACATCTTTGGTTGCATTTGTTACATAACTAGAGATGGGGAAAATCTGGATAAGATGAAAGAAAAAGGGGATCTGAAGGTCCTGATAAACTGAATGGATCTTTGCAGCCTATAAAGGATGATAGCCAAGATGTATAAATACAAATGACTATATA
>BQNB010018719.1:47503-67879 GCA_026074375.1 Tanacetum coccineum | reverse complement strand
TAATAAATTTAGAAATTTATATTGATAAAGCAAGTCTCATAATACCCCCTCTCAAATATAAACACTTATTTTCAAATTAGACGAGTATCCATTTATCGCAACGAGATTTTATAGCGACAGATAATCGTAGTGGAAAAAAAAGTTTATGAGTTATAAATGAAAAATAATAAAAGTTTGAGGATTTGTGGATTAAACTGAATGATAACAATATAGGTTATAAATGTAAATAATAATAAAAGTGGGTTTCTATATATAGTTTTTTAAATTTTATTCAACAATAAAATATAAATTATTTATATATAATATAGATATAGATACATATGTGCTTGATAAATGCACTTTTTGATCTATTTTTTGTTAGTGGGACATCAAGACAATTTTTACTTGTGCTTGGCGTTTTATGGGATGTCCAGCGGGTCTTATTGATCCTTGTTCTCCTACTGATTCATTTGGTATTAAATGGTGGGTGGGGTTTTTTTTTGCGCTTTAGTTTATTTAGTGCTTGTTCATGAGATTTAGGTGTTAGTGGTTTCTATTTTTCTTGTTTTTGTATTCTTCTTTTTGTGTTGTTCTTTTTCTTGGGGGCTTTTCCGTTTTAACTATCTTGGTTAAATGGTGAGTCGCCTTTCGTTTGTATTTATTTTTTGTTTTGGTTCTCTTTTATATATGTTGTCTTTAAAAAAAATACACTTTTTGATCAGTTATATGGAAAGAAAAAAAACTGCCGAAAATACATTTTAAATTTAATTAGTTTCGATAAACTATTTCTTTCTTGTCACACCCACAAAGGGGATTGAAACCCTAGCATTTCCAAGCTATAATAATTTATGATTAAAAGCTATACCATTGAATTCAGAATAATTTCTTCGTTAGTATGAGATTCAGATCAACAAGGTTTTAGTTAAAAAAAACTAGAAAAGACATTACTCAATAGTTGTTCCAACGATAATATGACAATAAAAGTCGATACCCAGGGTATATTTGAAGCCTGCATCTTCATTTTTCTGTTACGACGCATTCATTTTACTATACATCCAATTCGATATTTGTTTGATATATTTACTTGAGTTAGATCTTAACCTAATTAACATGATACACCATACGAATTAATTTTCAACGATATGATGCGAGCATGTTTTTGGCACACAAACTCTTTAATTATATATATTTCCATATCAATAGTGTGGTTTTAGTGCAACCCCTTCTCATTCTCGTACATCTTTTTTGGGTAATGGGTTACCCCGGTAAATGAAATTAATCACAATAAACATTTAGGAACAATGGAATATGGCTGAAATACCACATTAACCTCAAGCCAACGCTTGAACTACCACTAATACAATTGAGACATGCCTCAGAATTGGTCCCCCACCCACCCCACCCACTCACCTAACCCCAATTAAAATAACAAAAAAACCAAATTAAAAGAAAACATCTCAATTCGCCTTAAAGAACTTCCAAGCAGCAATGTCCGCAAGCCAAACATAGGAGGTTGAATACATCAAGAGATGAAGCCCACTTAAGCACTTCGGCATGGAGATAACAACACAATCTGAAGGAGCCCCATATGAACACGAAGCCACGCCAGATCCTTCCAAACGGTCCAAATCAGAACAGGAGAGACTAACCATAAGCAATATCAACTCCTATACAGCCTAAACGAGGTAGGCAACTTCCAACGCTCAAGCATAGAGTTAACACTATTAGTGTTTTTATATCTGAGCGTAATAAGCTTTAACCGAACAGTAATCATGATCATATCACATAACTCCTCCGGATTCTTCTTAATATCCTTGAATAAACGATTGTTCCGTTCAATCCAAATGAAGTAAATGGCAGCAGCTAAAAGAATCTTACCAATGATGCTCTTAGCGGTCCTTTTATGGGCCATCGGCTGAGATACAACAGAATATTTTGGTATTCAGCACGGGGACACATTATCCATGCTTAGCTAACGCGTTTCACAAATAGCCTATACATAGATAGAATGGAGCATTCAAAAAAATTGATGATCTCGTAAGTTCGGCTTTGCAACTCCAAAATAGGAGCATCGAAGCATGTTCGAGTCGGTGTTAATACCGACATCCCATTGCTTCAATCTATCCTGAGTTTTCAAACTATTACGCATCACAAGCCATAGAAGGAAGGCATGTCTAGGAACGCAATGGGGGAACCACACCATACGGTACCAATCAACCTCTTCACCACGAGGCCTTATAGCCTCCCACACCTTCTTAACTGAAAATTCTGAAATGGATTCGTTCGAATCACGCCATTGTAAAACATCACTTGTATCCATCTGGATAGAAGGAGTTGGAACGAGCCCTAATTCAGGGGCTTTAATAAGCCATGAACTAGGCCAATTCCATGCATTATGAACCATCAGATCCGAAACCTTAGAGCACGTATTATACCCAGCGTTTGATATTTCCCTAGAAGATAGAAACCTGGACAACGGACAATGGTCACACCAATAATCAAACCAGATTGAGGTAGCCTCACCATTCCCAATCTTGAACCACATATAAGGACGAACCCTATCTCTAAGTTGAAGAAGCTTTCGTCTACCCCTGCTCACATCAGCCTTAATTGGAATATCCCATAAGGAGCACCCCTTTAATTTATAAGTATGAATCCATTGTACCCAAAGCGACTCTTTGTTGGACACAATGTTCTAAATACGAGTAGTCAACAACGCCTTATTAAAGACTTTCAAGCTACGAAGCCCAAGACCGCCCTCACTTAGAGGGAGACAAATATCAACCCATGCAACCTTGGCTTTCCCACGTTCATAATCACCATTACACCAAAGGAAACCACGTATAAGGTTTTGAATATCAAAAATAATACCTTTAGGAATAGCAAGAACCGACGCCCAGTAGATGTGCATGGAAGAGATGATCGGCTTACACAATTGAAGACGACCAGCAAACGATAGCGACTTATTTTTCCAATCTCCAATCCTATTCTTCGCTTTTTCCACAAGGACTTTACAATCCTTATTTAAAAGCCTCGACGAAATAAGAGGGACCCCAAGATATTTAATCGGCAGCTCTCCTTCTGAAAAAGGCATGATGTTAAGAATAGCAATCTTAACATGATTCAAAACATTACAAAAGAAGGTTGTGCTTTTAGGGATACTTGGAACTAAACCTGATGTGAGCTTAAATTCATCAAGAGACTCTATAATAACACGAGCTGATTCAACATCACCTTTTTTTTGGAGCGACAATTTGTGGCTACATGATTCGAGTTGGGAACCAATAAGTTCACCGGAAATTATTATGATAATACCTCAATTGAGAATATTATATTTTGGTATTTTTACCAATTTGTAAATTTTATTTCTTGTTTATGGACAATGTTTTTATATTTTTGGTTTTTCTTTTGTTTTTGTATGATAATTATACTAGTAAAAGAAAATGAAAAATATTTTTGTACTTTTTATATTTTTATAGAAGAAAATATTCACATATGTAAATAAAAATTTCCAAACGTAACGAAATTCGTTTCAAAGCCTCCCCGGCAACGGCGCCAAAATTTGACTCGCGCAAACTCACCCCTTAAGTCCTATCTATATGTGATATAAATACACCGAGGGACGAAATCACGCGAGATCAAGAAAACCGGAAGCAGTATAGGGTGTCTCCGGGTCGTTATGTCCCAACGAGGCTGAAATGGAAAATCGCAAGACGATTGATGATTTGTGTTTGGATGTCACAAGGAATGATTTGGCACTAAAATTTATAACAATAAGCAAAAACACATAAAAATAGCAAAGAGAATAAACTAGAACAAGAATCAAGACTAGGAATGACAAAAACACGTTAAAACTTTTACACTAAGACACAAATAAGCTCAAATAAACTTAAGATAAGTTAAATAAGCTAAACTAACTCTAAATAAGTAAATATAAAAAGCAATTAAGCTAAATTTAACAAGATAAACACAACAGTACTAACAACAGTACTAACAGTTTTAACTACCAGTACTAACTTGGAGTTAGTACTGCTAGGCTAAAGTTAGTACTGTTAGCTTACGGTTAGTACTGCTAGGCTAACAAGACTTAAAGAATTAATAAATAAATAAACAAGCTAAAACAGAAGTTCACCTAACCTTAATAAGCACTTAGTAATTGGAATAAGCAAGAAAAATAAACTAAAATGATAACTAAGCTAGAAAACTAAAACTTATAAACTGTTGAGAATACTTTAAAAAGGAAAAGAAGCTTAAATAAGCAAACAGTAAAGGAAAATGGTTTAATCTACTCTAAAAAGCTGAAACAATCTTTAAATAAGCTGAAATAATAAGCTGATAAGCTAAAATGAACAAACAGTACTAACAGTTTTAACTGACAGTACTAACTTAAGTTAGTACTGCTAGTGTAAGTTAAAACTGCTAGTGTAAGTTAGTACTGTTATCTTTGAAATTCCAGAAAATGAACTAGCAGTACTAACTTGGAGTTAGTACTGGTAGCTTTAAGGTTAATACTGCTCAAAAAGTGAACTAGCAGTATTAACTTATAACTAACAGATTTAACAAGTGAACTATCAGTACTAAGTAAGAAAGTAAAGTAAACACTTTTTAACTAGCAAATAAGCAAAATAAGCACTTAAAACAGTTCTGCAGAAAATAAGAACAATAAGGAAAAGAAAAACTTACAACACCCTTGCTCAAAACAGGGTCAAACAGAGAATCTACAAGCTCTAGCTTGTATAAAACAAGCTAGTGAGAGTCCATAAGCCCATCCAGAACTGGCTTATCATCCAAAACATAAGCTGTGGTATATTTGAGAGTGATATTTGTGATTTTCTTTTAACTACTTAACTTTTTAGATTGACTTGATTAAGGTAGCTTAGAAACAAGCTGTACTGATTGCTTTTTGGAACACAAAACAATATAAGTAAGAACCTTAACACTTGAAATTGTAAATTGATTTAAAACTCAAATTGCATTAAAACTTGAAAGTTTTACAAAGCTGAAAGTAAAAGCTGTAAATAACTGAAAATTAAGCTAAGTTATTCTAAGATTAACTAGTTGCCTCAAAGGCTTACAAAAAGCTCTATTTATAGCCGAAGTTTTGGACTTGCAGCTTGTGCTTCTTTGGAGAGCAAAAACGAAGTGTGCTTGTTGTGTGAGGAGAGTCCAAAGCAAATCCCAGCCTTTGATTTCATTTGTGCTTCTTTGGAGTCAATCTTAGCCATTGAAGATACTTGGGAAAGGTGAGGGATTGCCAACATGGCTTTTATACAACTGGGGGGGTGGTAGTAGGGTGGATGAAATGATTTGGCTAGGGAGAGAAGTGGTTTTGCAGAGGAGAAGGTATGGGGCGACATACCAGTTGTAACTGGGTTTTTAGGGGCGGGAAAGAAGACTTTTTGGGGGAGTTAGCAGTTTGGTCCCCTGAAGATGTATAACTTAAATGCAATATCTACTCGGTTGGCAACTTTGACCCTTGTCTTTTTAATCTTTTGTAATACAACTTTAGGCTTGGCAGTTTTAGCCCCTCAAGTTGTATTTTCTTCATTTTGATGACTTTTGACTTTGCCCTTTCCACTCCGTGCTTGGATTTGTTTGTCTTTGGTTTTCTTTTTGCTCTTTTTCTTGAATATCCGTTTCCTGCACAATACAAATGCAAACATACAAATACAATGTATTTTTGGTACGTTTTTAGCCATTTAGGTTCGCTTAATATGGAAAATGGCATGTGTATTTAAACACATATCAATATTCACATACTATATCTCCAATACGCCGTATTGGTCTTCTCTGGATACGGCATATTGATCATGTTTCCTTCGTGGTCTTTGGTGAGTGCAGGCACAGATACGCCGTATCTTCCTTGATGGATATGGCGTATTGGTTGTCAGAACAGTAATCTTCAAAATATCTTCGTTTAAGCTCCAGAATGCGTGCCTTTTAGTCAAGTTTCACCAAGTACTCCATAAGAACTGCAATTCTCAAATACAAACGATTAAGAAACAATTCTATGCAATAATCATACAAAATGTGTCAATAACATGGGATTATTGATACTATAAATAGACGTTATTTGATGTCATCACTTGTGTAAACGGTTAGAAAAGTAAACCAATTTTGCAAGAATCCACAAGAAAATGAATTCACCACCAAACCATGAATGGGAACAATCCCTTTATATAGACGATTTCATTCTCCGACTTACCCCTATCCTTCGCCCCCAGCAAAAAACCCCACATACTCCCTGAGACAACCACCACCACCCAAACCCCAGTTTCATGTCAGAACCATCAAGTTGATAATTGTGGTGAGAAGTCGGTTAGGATAATACGAGGTCCTACTGGTATTGTTCAAGAGGCCAAGCTTCGTAAAATAACTGATATTCGGGAAGGTGGGGGGACTTTATAATGTCTACACAAGAGTATATTAGAAAAGCTATTGAGGATGACGATTTTATACGTAAGCCATGGCTTAGCACGCTTGAGTTTGTGAATGTTGATGGGGGATCGAGTAGGTGTTTTGGAGATATCTAGAAATTTCTCAAGAATGGGAAACTTGAGAAAGTTGTTGCAATAATCAAGTCTTGTACTCTTAATGCGTTGGGCAATCTCATAGTAACACTCAAAGACCTTTCTGTTACAATCACCGGTAGTATTCATTACAAAGTCTTTATGGAGGAGGGGTTTGGAAAGGCGATTACCGTAGGAGCGCATTTGATACTTCATAATGTTTGTGTCTTTTCTACTAAGCAATCAACTCATTATCTTAACATTACAAAGAAAAATATGGTTAAGGTATTCAACAAGGATGGTGGGTCTTTGTAGTTTGTATGCTCTGTTTTGAATGTTGCAAAGAGTATTTGTTTACTTTGGCATGTCTTAGTAAGTCAAATAGCTTTGTTAGAATTGTTGTATACAATTGTTAACCTTATCAAGACAATTTGACTTATGAATGTCAATTGGTATGGTTAAAATCTAAGAGTCCACACACCTTTGTTATGTATGCTTTGAGTATGCTTTTATTAATATGACACAACATTAGTACAAATACGTGCACAAGAGCTTTAATCAACTATTACCACTATATTGGTAATAGTTAAACAAAAGTTAGTTTAAACATTTCAAATACACATGCCATAACAAGATTTAGTGGTCTACATATTAAAACTTAAACATTAAATTTCAAAAACAAACACCAACTTAAAAAACAAACACCAACATCATTCATCTCTAGCTAGCAGAACATATTCTGCAACATTGTAAGCTATTTTTCTAAATCCTTTAGCAACTTTTTCTGTCTATTCCTTGATTTCCTTAGTGTACCAATCTATGTCATCCTCCACTAGCATCATAGAATTACCCTTTTATAATTCTGCCTTTTTATTTTGAAGAATCTTGCGTGTCTGTTCCATGATTTGGTTGTGCTAAACCACAATTGGGTTTGATGGTCTAATGGTGTAATTGGGTTTGATGGTCCAATGGTGAATTGGGTTTGAGGGACCACTGGTGTAAGCTAAACCATAATTGTACGTTTCCCCCTAAAAGACTTACCTTTTTCCTGCCAATTTAAGCAGCTAAAGTATGGCTTTGACTTATTCGGCAATTAAGTGGTTATCTCGATGCAATTGTTATTGAATGCTGACATTTAAATGCCAACTATAGAACGTAGTAACAGGTGTAACAAACAACAATCAACAAACCCACAAACATTATATCCATATTCATATGGGTTAAAAACTACACAAACTAAATAACCTAAACACTAAAATATCTACAAACCTATCATCTTCGTACCAAAACAACCTAATCAAGACAATAGATCTAAACCTAAAACATAAAAAACCACCAGCCCACTGCCCATACCATAAATTTCACAGACTCCACATCAGTGTAACAAATGAGTTCTTCCTGATCACCTGGATATGCATTGCGGCAATCAGCTTCACCAATTCCATAAGCTTCAACTGGTCAGATTGTTGAAGCTTTTTAAAAAAACTCCACACAACTAGACGCCACCAAAGAACCACTTAAAAATTCCATTTTAGCTATAAACAAATCCCTATCACTAACACGATCAGCCAACTCCTGCCATAACTTGGTTACATTAGTTGCATAATGCATGTCCCTAGCCGTGTCCCTCTAAAAATAAACCAGCATAGCATGAACCACCAACCTTGAATTTGCAGCCACACACAATTTCTTTAGACACACAAAACGAGCCATAATTGTATTAGAAATGAAGAAGTGTTTTGTTGGGAATGAAAAGGTGTATGAATACTGGATATATTGAACCCTTAATGGTCATTAATTCACCCAAAAGTCAAAATTGTAATAACTAGCAACCCTAAGTTGAAACGGATGGTCCCAAAGCCTAAGTCTTTCTTGGGATGACAAGTTGGCCTTTGTCTATAAGACGGGAAAGGGTAAAAGACAGTTTGAGATACGAGGGACCAATTTTGAGACATCAGGGACCAATTTTGAGAAATCAGATACCAACGGTGTAACTAATTTTTATATGAAATTACCAGAATGCCCATGCTAACGGAGAAAAATAACGACAGTTAATGTTTGGGACCAAAAGCGCACCACAATAACCACTTTCGTGACCATTTTTATCGATTTTCAAAACGGAAGACCAAACAGATGAACATGACTCACTTCAGGGACGAATAGTGTAATTTACCCTAGATTAAATATTTTTAGCCTTTGTTAATTTCATAAAGTGTAGTTTGGCCATTTATGAAATATGTTATGAGTTTTTACATAATTGGTATAACTGTTTAAGATGCATTTTATAAAATGATGCAAGAGATTTTATAAAATGATGAAAGTGTATTAAAGCAATGCTTATGAAATAAATGCAACTTTAATCATTATGGTAGTTTGTATGAAATGTTAAATATGGTTCGAAAAAGAATCGTTGAAATTGTAATTACTTAATGAGCCCAAAATACATTTTAATCATTCTTAAATGGTTTGTTAGATGTCTTAATCATAATGTAACATAACAAACATATTCGAACTTGAGTTGAAACACGAGAAAATCGTGACTTCGAGTACGAGAAGTCTGTGGAGGGATATATGTTTTGACGATTTATTGTCGTCATTAAAACATAAGAGATCGTTTAGTTTAAATATTTTCATATTTGCACTAACAATCTCCTTTATGATGATGACAAACTATGTAAATCGCAACACATAGCAAAATCAAATGTATAAATTACTTGTTTTACCTGTTTACACTTCCTCCTCCCTTTTTATCGAAAAAATAATTAAACACACCGAACATATATGCTACTACACTACCCGTTTAGACTTCCTTTTTCTCTAAAAGCCAATAAACAATGGGAAGCATATAACGATATGTTTGAATGATGTGCATATCAACCACAAAATTTGAATAAGGTCTTAACTAATCCCCTATTTTGGAAGTTAGACCATGTGATTTTGAGAACCTTTTTAATGAATGTTAATGCATTTCTGGTGCCTTGTCATTTAAGGAAGGCCTCATAAGTAATATTTATGTACAAATTTTATGTTATAGGTAGCTTTTAGTTTCATGACATCCCTTTGTCAATGATTACGTCAAAGGCTTTTAAAATCGAAATCTGACTATAAATCGTTTTTGTTTTTGCAAGATCGAAATCGAAAAATCCTACTTAAATGTTTAAGTTTTATTTGTCCTACTAATTCGTATTTGAAGCTGATTGTATAACAAATTATGAAGAAAAAAGAGTTCTCAAAGTTATAATAACATGAAAATGCAATGCGTAATGCTTTAAAATACTAAAATATCTAATTGATGATTAAGGACGCTTGATATTTTTAATATAAAAATCTATATAATCTTGCTTTTATTAAACATTTATAATAATCTACGCTTGCTTTATACTTTTACTTTAACAAAATTTATTCATTTATAGTTGATTAGTTAGTTAATGTATGGAAATATGATCAAATCGGATCTAGATCTTACGATTTTATGGTAGAATCGAGATCCTACTTGAGATCAAATGACTTTTAATATCTTACGAAAGATTGAATCGTTTTTGTTTAACATGATCATACAATCAGAAGATCTTAAGAGCAAGACTGAAAGCTCTTTCCCTATAATTAAGACTAATTAAGTTGTGATCCTTAGCATTACGATGACCTTGTTGGTGGTTCGTAATGATCTGTTTATTCGGATATAATTTGGTGGTTCTTGGTGATTTAGATGGTTCTTGGTGGGTATTATAATTATTAAGGTTCGCAGTCAAGTCGAGTTTTTCCACCTTGTTAAAAGATCCATGTCCTAGGTCGTGTATCAAGTTGTTTAAAAAAGAAATAGCTGTCTACATGGCCCTTGTCGGGTGTATATATTCATATGACATAATAGGTCATGTTATCGGTCAAATCAAATAACATAAACCTTAATATAGATACCGAGCTTGTGTCCCTGACTAATTTTGCAAATAGGCATGTCGTTTGCATTGACGATTAATTGTTATATATGTGTGTAGATGACGACCTATTTTATTTTAATAAAATAATACTAGTAACTATACTTTATATCGATTCTTTTCTGAGATTCTTAAAAATTACCTTTGTTTCACATGACTCAATAGCGATCTCAATTATGTAATCTATCTAGTAATAAGAAAAATAGATTGTCGAGTCAAATTCTAATTCTGCTCCTTGTATGTTTGTGCACATATACAATTTCAAAAAATACCTTATACTGTATATACTTTAAGCCACTTACTAAATTTATCTAGATGCTTACAAACAGTCAAACAGAAGATTGGTTTATTTTTAGTAGGATTGGTTTTGTCATCTAAAAAGAGGTTGCGGCGCAGCTTGTTGCTTGTTTGCCCGCCATCTTATTGTAAACATTGTTTTGATATAAATTCTTGTTTAATGGTTAAAAAACAGAAGAATACGAAACTTGTAGCATCTCAAAAAAACGACGAAACTTGTGGCATCTCAAAAAACGAGACATATTAACGTGAGTGTGTAACACTTGACCAAACAACCAGAGTATCACATAAGAATATTATTATTTTCTTTATTATATCAAAAAAACTTGCACCACAAAACTTTTTCTTCGTTTTAATTACATAATCCCAAATCCATAAACCCTTTTACTTCTTCAAAATTATTCACGATCTAATTATTCACGATCTAATTGTTCACGATCTCAAAATTATTCACGATCTCAAAATCAATTGTTAAACAACCTCATGATCTAATTGTTCCTCAATTCTTTGTCGAGATCCATTCGCTGCATAAAGATCTGTAATTGTATGATCATTTGATTATTATCATCTGATGATATTAATTATAATGGATTGTTTCTTACATGTTTTTATTCGGCTCGACGATTCTTCGAATAGAAGCGATTAGATCCAAAAGGCGTTTGTGGTTAGTTTCAGATTCTTTTTGTTTTATCCAATCCTTGCGCCTGTAGCTTCTATATTGTTTTTTCTGGATCTCCTCAATCCAAAGGATCCTAAGGGGACTCGCAGATCCAAAAGAGGACGATTGGCATGAGGTTACGAGATAGAATCGTGGTCAGAACTAAATGAGGACGATTTAGTCAAGGTTTCATCTCGTTTGTGATCTCACCGCTCATCTCCAAATCATTTTTGTGACGAACTTCCGGCTAATTACAACTCTGCTGTTCTTTGAATATAGGTCATAAGTATGGTGTGGTGTGGATGTGTACTTCCCAACGTAGTTCCAATAGGTTGGAAACGTTTGCTTTTGTTCGATTCATCAAGGATACTAATGTTGAAGACTTGTCGTGCATTTTATGCACGTATGGATTGGTAGAATTCACTTACTTGCAAATGTCGTTCGGTTTTGAACCGTACCCTTTTTCAGCAGTCTCAACCTCACCCTGCCAACAAGACCTGGTAGATTGCCCCTCTCATTTGTTTCGGACGTAATAGGTATACTTGCACTAACACCCGGTGTGAAGACCGCCAGCAATGGTTTTTAGACGATTCATGTTTATGGTGACCACGGACCTCATGAAAATTTTGTTATGGGAGAGGTTAAATTAAACTATTTTCTCGGTTAATAACTCTTCGTGTTATTTTATCAGCAGAAGGTTTTTCCATCCAGAGGTTGTTTATTTAGGCGGACGGTGGGTTATGTTTGAAACACTACCATTGCTAATTCTAAGTCTAAGTTCTTGGGCCCAGTCTGTGGGATGTTCGGGTTCTTGGGTTTAAGAGTTGTCCAATCCCCTAACCAGAATTTTTTTCTCTCGGTGATGAATTATTTGGTTCGTGTTGAGAGGTGCACCATGCACGCATGGTGCTAGTATCATCGTTTCATAAGATTGGTTCCATGTGGGTGAAGTTTGGACTTGCGACTGCAAGGATGATGCTTGCGCGTAAAAGGTTATGCATTAAAACCAATCGTGATGACAATATTTTGGAGAAATTTAAGATTATCGTTAAGGGGAAGTCATTTGTGGTTCGTGCTAAAGAATTGTTTGTGTGGTCGCCATCTTTTGTTGAGGTTACCGAGGCAGATGATATCCATGATAGAGGGACGAGTTTATCCAGATTGGGGCAAGAGGGTTTAGAGATACCTATCCATCGACGAACTGTTAGAGGAAGAGTGTTGATATTTGATGCGGTATCTGAACATTTTTTGGTGACAAGGAGTCGATCTGAATGAGGCTTGTTGATTCAGCCCAGCAATCTATTCCTAAAGAAAATTCGTTATGAGATCCCTTCAATATTTATCTCATATTCTAAACAGGGAATAAGGATGTCAATGCAGTTGAACTAATTCGAGCATTCCCAAAATTCCTTCAGGCTTCAAACCTGACAAGCCCGTTATCTGATGTAGTATGAAACTTAGTGCAACAGAAGGATATGTATCCAACCAGATGTTAAATTCGAGTTGGAAGCAGTCACATACTGTAGCGAGTTGCAAACAATGTAGATGATTCAATTTCTTACTGGGAGATGATAGGTAGTATAGAAAACATACAGAAAAGAAGAAAGTTGGTTCTTCTGGCGATTTTGGAAGAGATGATATCGGTAGGTCAATCCATGGGTTTCTCGATGGAAAGGTGGTATTAAAGGATATCGGAGAAGGATGCATTGATTCTTAAAGGAGGGTATGACCTCGTCGATGAATTGTTTATCTCTAAATATTCAGGGCTTGGTTCCAAGGCAAAGAAAGATTGGTATCAGGGCGAGTTATGTAACAAAATAAAGTTTCTTTTCTTTTTATTCAGGAGGAAAGGCTTGGAAATGTTCCGGACATGGAGATCAAGAGCATTTGGGTAATACTATTTCGATGCTATTGTTAGTCAATCTCTCGGTAATTCGAGGGGTACTTTTATGCGTTGGGATCCTAACTCATTTCAAAAAGATAAACCATATCATTTCGGTAACTTATTGGCTTTGTTTGGTAATGGAGAGCTAACCAAACTAGGTTGTTAATAGTGTCGTTTATGCTCCTCAAGCTTTAAACTCACAAAACTAAACAAAATTACATAAAACACTAACATAACAATTAATTACAATTCTCTATCAAATACAATTCATAAATTACATTCATAATTTACATTAATCTAATTTTTAACCAAAGACAATATAAATTCTCTCTTTCAAAACCACCAAAACAAATACTTAATTAATATCTAACCCAACTCATTTACACTACACCCATTTCTCCCCCCACTTCACACCAATCTACCTTATCCCTAACCAAATAAACATCATTTTAAACAAACAAAATAACCCACAAACTACATCCTTATCATAACTCCATCACTCATCTTCTCCCTATCAACACCTATCTAAACCCCATAAAATTGTTCACCACTAATTATATTAACACACATTAAATCAATACACTGCAATCATGTATTTAAAACACTACTATTAAATTAATAAATCTCAAATATATTAAAGCACACTATCTCATACAAACATAACTTCAGGTCTCACAAACGTGATTGATTTATGATAAGGAAATATACTCTTGAATCAGATTAATCGAACTCCGGAGTATATAACTTCATTAGAAATATATTTGACAAAATTAGATCAGATTAGTAGAATGATGAACTTCTTTCTTTTCGCTCAGAGCTCCATAAAACAATCTCATGATATCCACTCCTTGGAACGCGTGAGCACTATACTAAACGGCGAAAAATTAAATATGGGCGGTAGAAGGAGATGAAAACTCCAATTTATTATGGAATGATTAACAGGTAAACGCCGCCAACTTAGCGGTATTAAAGGTGTTCATGAATTGATGGCGAATGGGTTGATGATCTTGTAAAGTGGAAAGATGAGTTTCGTGATTATATGCTTCTCGCTCTGTGATCCTGGAATCGTCATGGTTTCCACAATTATAATTTTCTCTACACGTCTTAATATTGATCATTCGGGGGAAGTTGGAGGCTCCTATTTTAGAGATTGAGATTCGTAGGGCAGTTTGGGAATTGTGGTGGAAAATAAAATCTCCTGGGTCCGGACGAATTTTACCTGATTCTTTCAGCAAACATTCTGGAATATCGCTTGAAGTCTGATCTTGCTTAGCTGTGGAGTGGTTCTTTCATCACGCCTCTTTTCCTGTTGGATGTAATTCTTCTTTTATTGCCCTCATCCCGAAAACATTGAATCCGAAATCATTAGTGGGTGAGTCTCATTGCTATTAGCTTGATTGGGTTAGTATCTATAAAATGTTACGAAGATTCTGAGCCATTCGTCTTTTACGGTCACAGCAGATATATATTCGACGTTACAAACAGCGTTTCTTCCGGAACCGTAAAATATCTTTGGATGGCCCTTTTTCATTAATCGAGCTCCTTGCTCGGATGCCATCATAAAATTCATAGTGCTATGGTTTTTTAAGATCGATTTTGAAAAGCGTTAGATTTATCGGTGAGTATGTTGGGTGAGTTCTTAACATAGTTTGGGTTCTGGTGTTTAGCTGGAGTGGTGGATTCGAGAGTATCCTTAAATTCTTTGATATGGCTTCCATTCTTGTTATTGGGGAGTACTACTAAAAGAGTTTCAGTTTCATAGGGCTTGAAACAAGGGTCCGTTGGCTCCTTATGTTATTTATTATTATCATGAGTCTTTACACTTAGCTTTCTCTCGTGGTTTACCGAGCAGGCATTTTTACAGGTATTAAGATTGGATCTTCATGACTCTTTCCCATTTGTTTTTTGCGGTATGATGCAGTTTTTTTGGTGAATGGTCTCGTGGTATTTGACTGGTATCATGCACCAGCTCTTCGTTGTTTTCTCTATTATTATCCGGTCTCTCCTTAATCTTGAAGAAAGCAATCTTGGTGTTGGTTTATTACCGGAATCTCAGGTTTTAAGGAGTGCTACATTGATAGGTTGTTCGGCGGTTCTTCATACGCCTCGATTTAAATACTTGGGGTTCATGGTAGGCGAAAAATGTCATCGATTAGGGCATGGGACGGAAACTTGTTAATATGCTCAAGATGAGTCTATCTTTCTTGGAACGCTCAATACTTCTTCTATTGGAGTGTCGTCTTACTCTTCTCAAGTCGGGTTCTCGGATCACACCTTCCTAATTTATATTATGTTCTATCTTTATAGGTCCCTAAGGCGGTTCCTCAATCCATGGATTCTATTCGGCGGAATTTTTTAATGGTATTCTTGATGAGCGAGACAAAAGATTTGCTTGGGTTAGCTGGTTCTAATGGTTCTTGCGTAAAGTAATGGAGGTTTTGGAGTCCCAGTTTTTTTGCTCTAAATAGACGGCCTTCTTTTTTAGTGGATTTGGCGCTTTCTGTCTCTTGCGATCATTCGTTGTGGGACCAGGTCATTCATGTTTACACGGCTACCAACACAAGTACTCTTTTTGCCTCTATTCTTTCGTTTGTGGAGTTCCTTGTTAAGAAGTAACGCCCTTAAATCTCAAGGTTTGGACCTAATCTCTCATTGTAAAATCAGAGTTGGTAACGGTATGTCTACAAGTTTCTGGCATGATCAATGGTTAGGTGATTCTTGTCTTCGGTTAAGCTACCCTCGTCTATTTGCTCTCGAAAATAATAAGGTTTGTTCGGTGGCCGCTAAGATGAGCGCTCCTTTTGTTTCGTCTCTCCGTCGTGACGTAAGAGGTGGGGAAGAATCTGCACAGCTTTCTCGGATTTCTGATCTTCTTGATACAGTGGTGCTTTCTAACATGGGGGATCGTCGGTTCTGGGACCTTAATGGTGACGGGTGTTTTTGTGTAAAAAGATCGTTCGTATGGTTGACTTGACGATATGCTTTGCCTAAATCTGATGTTCGTCTCTAGCTGGGTCAAATGAAGATCCCCATCACGGTTAATTTTGGATGTGGAAGATCTCTATGGATCGTCTTCCTACTCGGGTTAATTTGCATCGGCGTGGAGTTCAGGTTTTCCCCTGATTTATTGTCCTTTTGCTGTGAGGCCCTCGAGAATCTCGATGATTTGTGTTTTGTTGCACTTGGCAAAAGTTATTGCGTCGGTCTATATGTAATTGGGGGGCTTGGTTTGGAACTATGTGATTCGTATCGTTTTTGTTATCTTTATTTAATTGGTTAACTTCATTCAAATCAAGTTCAAAACAGGTGCTGGAAGGAGTGTTTTACACTTCCTGGTGGAGTATCTGGTCATATAGAAACCATCTCCTCTTCTCTGATTCAAATCTTCGAAAATATGGTATTTTTGAAGACATAGTTAGGCGTTCTTTTTCTTGGTATATTGCTAGGGGTAAAAACTCTATTAGTTGGGATAGTTGGATTCAACACCCTTTTTTAATTTCTTTGTAATTCTAGCTCCTTGCTAGTTTTCTTTTAATAAAGTTGCCGTTCAAAAATAAAATAATAAATAAATAATAAAAAATACTACCATCAAACTTCACGTAAAAGAAGAAGAGTAACGTTGAGCTACACCCACCCGTTTTATATCCATGCTTTTGTTTGATATTTAATGGTACCATTTTTGTAAGCCACCATTATTACTTGAAAAAAAAAACTCAAACATCATTTCATTAACAATAATTAAGACAAATAACTCAAGATGAACCGTTACAATCATCTGTAGTCGAATCTACGATATCATCTCCATCACCATCATCACCATTGATTTGATCAAGTACTAAAACCAATCCCATAGCAAATGCACCATCGAAACCAGGTTTTAAAATGAGCGAAAACACGTCTTTACCAAGCATAACATTTGTCGTAGCATCTACTTTACGTCGAATCTCAGCCATTGTTACTTTGGACGTGTCGTATATTGTACAGTTTCTGTGTCCGAAATGTCCTTCTATGATGTACTCTTGTGTTTGGTCGTTGAATAGCTCAACGGTCATATTTGAGCGTCCGATGATTGAAGATCTTCGGACGCTGAATATCGGCTTTTCGCCTTCTCGTCTTTCGCCTAGGAAGCCTTCCCATCGTTGGTGTAGACTTGGTCTCTGTTGATCAATAAATTATTCCAAACTTCGTTAACAAAAACCAAGAAACTGTTTTAAGACTGTCTGATAATATAATTGATACTAATCAACCGATTTCTATTATATAAATCTCTGAAAAAAAAATTGTACTTGTGAAAATATTAAAAAAATATTAATAAACAAAGTGTTCAAAACCAAGTAGATATAAAAGGTTATATATTATGTTTTTAACTTAGATTGTTAACATACCTTGCGGCGCACGGTAAGTAGGCAACGACCGTTGGGATCCATCAGAACAAGTTCTCCAGAGTCGTTTTCCGGGCCGTAAGAATCGACCCGGAAAACGAGTTGTCCATTACAATCATAGACCGCAAAACCATCACCCGAAAAGAAAAGTGAAGTTTTCATAACCGTAAGATGTGTTTCCTTTTCGTATACATATCCTTCTTCAATAACACTCATATTGCAATGCTTTTTTGCTAGCAAATGAATAGATGAATTTTGTTTCTTTTGTAAGAGTAGAGTGGAAGATGAAATGTTTATAAAGAGAGAGAGATAAAGAAATGAAATGGGCATTGGAAATGAGAGGTAGGAAATTGATATTTAAGTGGAGTTCAAGAATCTTGGCACACGAGGCCCACAGATAGATTACATACACATGACGGTGTCAAAGTCGTACCAATTAAGCTCGACGTAGAGAAATTTTGGTGGTGGTTTGTAGACAAAGTTAATTGCTAAAAGTCGTGATTTGAAATCACCATTTAAGTTAGTTGCAATATGAAGAAAAAAAGTGTTTTTTTTGGGGTTGAATGGTGTGTAGATCGCGTCTCAATTGCTTTGTGTTCACTACATGAATAAACAATTTTCATTAAAAGCTTTTACCTGTTTTGGAGGGTAACCGACTTATGTTAAAAAAATTATTTAAGGTGTGACTATGTGAGTGAGACTAATGGGTGCGATTGTGTAAATAAATAAAAGAGAGAATTACATAAATCGTCCTTATGGTTTGCCTGATTTAACATATTTGGTCTCTGTGTTTTTTTTCATCGGGTTTGGTCCTTGTGGTTTTGATCCATTGCATGTTTGGTCCCTTGACCAACATTTTCTTAGTTTGACCAAGAGACCAAACCCGCAATGGATCAAAACCACAAGGACCAAACCTGATAAAAAAAACACAAAGACCAAATATGTTAGATATGGCAAAACACAAGAACAATTTATGTAATTCTCTCTAAATTAAAAATGTTTTTATGGGAGCAGTACTTCAAGGCATGCGAGTTGGGCAATCCTCTATAGACCAAAAAATTTAAAGGCTTCATATTTTATTTCGTTAATAATTTATATACATGTGTGTATGTATTTTCTTCGAAAAATAAAATATTTAGCAAATTTTTTTTTATTAAATGAGTGATATGTTAAACGTTTAAATAATTAATTTGCATAAAATGTGATAAACAATGACATTTATTCTCAAAAAGCTTTCGTTATGTAATTTCGTCCAAAAGACCAAGACCCTCACAATAAAATTCAAAGACGGCCCTGATACACAATACTTGTTGCAATTCTTGTTTAAGTCGAGTTTGTGGGTTGACGGGTATGAAAACCTCAACCTGATTTACTAGGCCACTTATGTCAATCTAACCAATTTTACATATAGATTTGAATATGCCATATTTAACCCGTGTATATAACCAGATGGTATGGCCAGATAAATCAACTCATTTAACTCGTATCTAAGTCATTTAAAAATTTAAGTTGTGAATTTTAAGATATTCGTAAACTGATTGGGTGATCGATTTTTTTAAATTACCGCCAACCTGAACACGATCCGTTTAATACGCTATAAAATAACTCAAAACCTATTTATGCCCTCACTCAGCCACTCTTGAAGGGGTTTAATATTTTTTTGTAGGTTTGAATAATGTCTTATGTTGTGAAGCTCGCCATTCTCATGTGTATTTCGTCAAACCCACGCCACTGTACACCATAGTTACGCTCGCTACTCATTTCACCAAAACAATCACATTCGCTAGAGAGGGAAAATGTGCAATTTTTTTTCAACGGCTTTATACATATTTTCTTTTTCAAAAACGTTACACACTTTAAATTTAAATTAACATTTTTCACTCTATATAAACATATTTAACACAAGTTTTGGACACACCAACTTATAATCTTACACTTCCATTTTCAATTTCACAAAATGTCCTAACATCCAAATGATGCTTTTTTTTTCAATAACTTCCTCGGGATGCCTCAAGCTCTAAACTCGTCATATTCGTCAAATCTCGTTACACCTTCATCTGCACACTCAATATCTTCCTCACAACCCCAATTTTCTTCATTTTGTAGCCAACATACCAAGTCAACATTCACACCCGAACACTGTTATCAACAACTTCAACAACAACAACAACTAATTCAACATCTTCAACAAAGTCCGCCAAAATTTAAGAGCTTTTTTGAATTGCATTGGAATGTCAACGTTTCTAGTTTTTGATGTATCGTGTGGTGAAAAAACTTAAATTTTTAAAGAAGCCGTTAAGGTTATTGCTTTACAACCAAGGTAATTTACATGAAAGGTTTAAGTTCTTACGTAATGAATTGGATGAGGTTCAACGTGCTTTAGATTCTGATCCTTCTAATGTGATGTTACGTAAAGAGGAAGTTTGTTATTTGCATTCGTTTAATGATACTATTATTGATGAAGATAGGTTCCTATAGCAAAAGGCTAAATGTAGGATCGTTTAAATCATAACACGGGTGATGATTCGAGTAGTTTAGCTAGTTTCTAGTGAGAGAAACACAAAAGAGAGATTCTAGAGAGAGAGAGTGTATGTGTTTCTATGAAATGATTTGACTAGCTTGCCTCTTCCAAAGTTGGAAGAGGCTTATATAGTTCTTACAAAATACCGGGTATTCGTACCCGGCATAAAATCGAAAGACATACGATTAACTATTAAACTACGAACTATTATAA